>JADRCD010189113.1:1053-67365 GCA_019843815.1 Montemys delectorum
CCTCTTCCTCCTCCTCCTCCTCTTCTTCCTCTTCCTCCTCCTCCTCCCCCTCTTCCTACTCCTCCTCTTTCTCCTTCCACCATCACATATTTATCCAAAGTTTAAGATCTAGAATAAAATTCATTCAGGTACATTTAAAAAATTCCTGTCAGATCCAATCAAACCCTGAGTCAGATCATCTAGAAGCCCAGGTAACAATTACCACAGGAAGGCATGAATGGAGCACAGATGTTTCACTAGCCTCCTACAACAGTTATCAACTTTTAGGTCCCTCTGAGACAGTGACGAAATGATGGCTCTTCCTTGAAGGATGCATATGAGTTTAAGAACTTCCTCAATGCTGGGCATAGTGTTGCAGGCCTTTAATTCTGTCACTTGGGAGGCTGATTTCAGTGGGTTCATGGCCAGCATGGTCTACACAGTGAGTACCAGGTCCTCTTTTGACTCCCCACCCCTGAAAGAATTTACTCCATCCCATTGATCCACAAATGATCCAGGTAAGAATCTACAAATTTTCTACCCACTGGAGTCTTAGCAAGCGCCTCCTCAGCTTACAGGTCTCTCACTGAACCCGAAGCCCAGTTTCAATCTGACTGACAGCCAGTGAGCCCAGACCCTCCTGTTTGTTATATATGTTCCAGGCCCACCTCCTGCTGAAGGTACAAGTGCTCACTGACATGCCCGGTTGTTATGCAAACTCTGGGGAATCTCAACTCAAATCCTCATACATGTGCCCACTAATCCATCTCTCCAGGCCAATATTGGCATTTTAAAGATTATTTTGTAGAGTGTCCCCCTATTTGGTTTTTCTGGTGTTCACTATAATCAAGTCACGGGTTTTTGACTGAAATACCACAAAACAATGTTGTAGTATTTCAGTGCATGTATTCAGTGCATGACTGAGGTCTGCAGTCTTGGCTTGCCCCTTTATTGGTGGTTAACTTGATCATTCTTCCCCCATGTAATTGTTATTAATTCTTCTTTGTAGTTAAGTCATTCATGGAGAGGTATGAGGTTTACTTAAGTATCGGGTAAATTTGACATATCAGAAGTATACATGAACTTTAAAAATAACATATTTAAGTTGAGCATAGTACCATATGCTTATAGACCTGGCTACTTGGGAAGCTGAAGCAGGGGTTCAAGGCTAGCCCATGCAATATAGTAAAACTCCTGTCTCAAAAAAAAAAAAAAATCAAATTAATAAATAAAATGTCATCTTTTTAGAAATTCCTCCTTTAAACATTTTATTTTAATTGTGTTGTTAGGGACCCCTCCTCCTGTGACACATTGTACCTGGCTACTGTTCCTTCCTGTGAGCCCTGCTATGCACACAATCAGAGGTAAACACACAGGAAGTCCTAGGTTACCACTTTGCCTTTGTCCTTAAAGCTGAGGGTAGTCCTAACTCCCAGTTCCCCTTCCTGCTCTTTCCCTAGACTCCTATCTCTCTCTCATCTTCTGTAAGAGCCTCTAACCTCTGTTACTCCTGCAGGGTCAGCAGGTTTTCCTTTCTCTCCTATCAAAGACTTTTCTTTAATAATCAGAAAACAGAAACAAAAACAAAACAAACTAAACAAAGCCCGCTGGCAGGTATGCTAGCTATAATGTGTGCGTTAGACTGCTAGGTCTGTAATCTTAAAGCTGTTCTGACAAATATAAGGCAATGTTACTGTAAAAGAAGTCTTGTTTTTCTTTTCTTTTCCTGGGTTATGGCATAAACGAAATGACAAGAAACTTTGGCATACTTGACACCATTCCTAAGTAGGTACTATACCTTTATACCGGATCAAGAGCTGCTTGAAATCTAACTGTTGATCAGGTATTGTATCTTTGACAGACTCCTCCTCGTCCTGGAGATGAAGGGACAGCCTGAGGTCTTCCTCTACCTCCTCCATTGCAGTTCTGTTGTGCCTGGCTTTAAGCTTTTCCTTCGCAATCTGTTTCATGGAACGCATATATGGGCTCCCGTCCTGTAACATATACCTGAGGGAGAAGATATAGGACTGTGTCTCGGGTGTATTCCTGCTGCAGAAGAAAGAAATCATTCTCCCACTTTGTTTACCATCAGCAGAATGCTGTTGTTTCTGTCCAGCTCATGTGTTACCTTCTTAGCATTCCGGGATTCTGCTGGCTGTGCCCTATTTGGTTGGGAACACACTGGAATGAATACCATCGGTTCTGTCTAATGTTCTTATCTAACTCAGACAAGACTATGGAAGCACTACCCAGTAACAATCTGAGCTGTGTTCTTCTCAGTTGCAGTGCTTGAATCTTAATTCTTTCTTTGAGACTCTTACCCATCTCCCCAAGGCTCTAACTATAACTTTAAGCAGCTAACTCTATCCTGTGAAACCAAATGTAGACCTGAATTACCATGTGTTTTCTGAACATTGCTACAAGACTATAACCAAACACACTGCAAGACTCTCATTGACAGTTTACTACTTGTTAGAGATAATACTATTAGTATAGTGAAGTGGAAAAGTCTACACTTGGTACTAAAAGCTTAGATTGGAGTTCTAGGCCTGCTGCTAAATCACCATGCCACAGAACTTCCAAGAGTCTTTCATTTCAAGAGTCTTCTTTTCTCATCATCTGGGAGAACTGATTGACATAACTGGAAACCCCTTCCTCTGAAGGTCTACAAGGCCCTGGGAAAGGTAAGGGCTAGGGGAAGAGTGAACAACTGGGGCTCCCTTTTGCCCTTCTAACTTGCCTACCCAGATAATTCCCATTTTAGTTCTTACTTCTTTATTATTCTAGCCTTTTATAAATTCTAAAACTTGGTGGAACCCAGTAACCCATGGTTGCTGGTGGCTACAGTGGTTCTATAATCTTTGACTTTCTCCAGCTAATTTTCACCATCAAATACCATGTTCTCCTTTCCCATTCCACATTCATCTTGGCATTTACCAAATGTCAGTTTTACACAGGGGCCATGTCAGTGTGGTGTGGTATGGTGTGGTGATGTGTGGTGAAGTACAGAGAGCCTTTTAAGAAACTTGAAAACCAGCCAGGCGGTGGTGGTGCACGGCTTTAATCCCAGCACTTAGGAGGCAGAGGCAGGTAGATTTCTGAGTTTGAGGCCAGCCTGGTCTACAGAATGAATTCCAGGACAGCCAGGGCTATACAGAGAAACCCTGTCTTGAAAAAATGGGGGAAAAAAAAAAAGAGAGAAAGAAAGAAAGGAAGAAAGAAAGAAAGAAACAAAGAAAGAAAGAAAGAAAGAAAGAAAGAAAGAAAGAAAACAAAACTTGAAAACCATTGAGAACAGACCAAGACAGTCACTAATCTGCAAGGCAGATTGGAAAAAGTACCATAAGAGGTACAACAGAAGTGCCTAAGACTTCCATGGGAATTTCATCAAGGTAGCATGCAAGCTGAAGGTTAAAGGATGACTTGGAAGGAAATGTGGAGCAGAAGTAAAGAATAAAGAGGAACCAGTCTGCTGCCCAAGGAGTAGTCGGCTGCTGCTGCTGAGGCTTCGACAGCAAGCTGCTCTACACCAGCGTGTTTCCACCCCAGGTTTAGTACTTGGCAATAAAGAGCCTGATCTAGAAGTTTTTGTCACAGAAGTGACAACTAAAAATCTGATAGCCAGCAAGGGCGAGTTTACCAGTAAGGAACATAGCAAGCATAAAAAGTTTGGAGGATTTTCGTTGGACAGTGGTGGTGCATGCCTTTAATCCCAGCACTTGGGAGGCAGAGGCAGGCGGATCTCTGAGTTGGAGGCCAGCCTGGTCTACAGAGTGAGTTCCAGGACAGCCAGGGCTACACAGAGAAACCCTGTCTTGAAAAAACAAACAAACACACAAACAAACAAAAAAAAAGTTTGGAGGATTCTCAAGGTCAAAAAGCCACAGAGAAACCTGTCTGTATATAACAGAAATGAACATTCCTACCCAGTTCTGAAACCATACAGGCATTGCTCACTTTGTTGTTGTTTTGTATACGTATACATGTGTGTGTGTATGTGTGTGTTTTGCGTGCATGGCACATGAAAACTTGGATGCCTGCCTGCCTGAATGGACTCAGAGGACTGCTACTAAGTCAGTTTTCTCCTTCCTCCATGAGGTTTCAGGATCAAACTCAGACTATCAGCTTAGTGGCAAGTATCTTTACCCTCTAAGCCATCTAGCCTCCTCCTTTTTTTTTTTAAAATTATCTATTTTTATTTTGTTTTTTGAGACAGGGTTTCTCTGTGTAGCCTTGGCTATCCTAGAACTCACTATGTAGATTAGGCTAAGCTGGAACTCAAAGATCTGCCTGCCTCTGCCTCCCATGTGCTGGGATTAAAGGTGTGTGCCACCACCACCTGGCTCTTAAAAGGTAATTTTAGAGATTTATTTTTAATTAGTGTGTCTGTGTATGTGTCTGCGTGTGGGTATGTGCATGTGTATGCCTGGTGCCCGGGGAGGTTTGAAGGATCAGGTCCCCTGAGAGTGGAGTTATAGATAGCTGTGAGCCCTATGTGGGAACTGAACCTACGACCTCCAGAAAAGCAGTCAGTATGCCTAACCACTGAACCACCTTTCCAGTTCCCTACATAAACATCCTAACATTCAGCATATATTACAAACTTCCTGAAAACATAATGATAATGGTTAACATTTATAAAGCATGTATCATGTGTCAGGCACAGTTCTAGGCACTTTGTTTATTTAGCTTTAGTTTTATTTTTTAGCCATGTAGGTACCTGTAAAGGCCAGAAGAGAGAGTCAGGTCTCTGGAGCTGGAGTCCTAGTTGCTGGGAACTGAATTTAGCCCCTCTAGGACAGCAAGTGGTTTTTTTTGTTACTTGAGTTAAACTATTATTAACTTCTCAACTGGTCCTTGTGACCCGGGGAAATGCTAATAGTAACAGACACGCTTGGCACCTGATGGAACAGAGATGCAAAGACACTAACCACTTGTCAGAGTTAGTTAATAACAAGTGCTTGCTGACAGAGAGGAAAACAAACTGCTCAGTGGAGAAGTGAGATCAAAGACAAAGTAAAAAGGAAGGTAATCCCCTGGCACATTCAAGACAAACAACGCCTGTGCTCAAAGAATTCCTCCCTCACCTGGTCACAGCAAGAGCGTCCTCCAGAAAGAACTGATCAACAGGGAATGCACGGCCTAGAAAAACAAGAAAACAAACGACAGTCACCACAATCTCCAGGCCAAGGTGGAAATTTTGTGTGTATATTGTATACACCATGTACATATTAAAACAGTATTTGGAAAAATAAATAAAAATAAAACGTGCTTTTTTTCTGTTATTGGAAGTATTTTGTTTATCTGTTCTTTGACTCAGGGTCTCTCTACATAGCTCTGGTAGCCCTGGAACTCACTATGAAGGCCAGGCTGGCCTTGAACGCATAGAAATCCTACTGCCTCTGCCTTCTGAGTGCTAGTGGTGTTAAAAATATTCTTAAAGAGGTTTTGATGACAGAAATTGGTAGGCATAAGATCTAATTAGTAGAAAGAACAGAGGTGGATAAGAGAGAAATGATAATTTCCCCATAGGCCCTTTTAAACCCCATTACACTGTTTTTTTCTTGCACTCTCCCTGCACAGAGACTTTAACATTCGGCACTGTATTCTGGATCCAGCACATGCTTCCTTCTGTTCCTCTGCTGTCACCAAAAATGCTATCACTTCAGTTAGTGTTTGCAAATTGTCCCTGTGGTAATCAAGCAACTGTAGAAAGACAGGCCAGGCTCTAAGTAGAAATTATTCCACAAGGCTGTAGAAGTATCAAAAGAAAGTAGACTATCCAACTGTATTTTCTTTCAGAATGAATCAGTGTCTGGATATGTAGCACAATCCATAAATGAACAAGTTGACATGTTTTCCCTCTTTATGACAGATTCTTCTTAAAAACATATATTCTGTTGTTAAACACAACAGAATATTAGAAATCCTAATAACTAAGACTTTATGGTCACATACAAAATTAAAATCTGGCACAGGGATAAATTACCTCTTCATCAGCTGCTGTACATTGGTTGTTTTGCTGTGAATTAACTACTTCTCTAGAGACGTGTAGACATGCCTCCTGCTCTGAATGAACTCTGAAGTAGTGAGCCTTCCTTATGTAGGGGTGCACAGTAGTGGGACAAGTGAGCCTTCCTTATGTAGGGGTACACAGTAGTGGGACGAATGAGCCTTCCTTATGTAGGGTGCACAGTAGTGGGACGAATGAGCCTTCCTTATGTAGGGGTGCACAGTAGTGGGATGAGTGAGCTTCCTTATGTAGGGGTGCACAGAGGTGGGACGAGTGAGCTTTCCTTATGTAGGGTGCACAGAGGTGGGACGAGTGAGCTTCCTTATGTAGGGGTGCACAGAGGTGGGACGAGTGATCTTTCCTTATGTAGGGGTGCACAGAGGTGGGACGAGTGAGCCTTCCTTATGTAGGGGTGCACAGAGGTGGGACAAGACTGCACAGTGTGCCCTGCTTACCTGGTATGGTGATGACTGGGCAGTAGCTGAAATACTTGGAGAAGAGCCCCGCGTCCAGAGTTGCACTCATGAGAATGACCTGGAGGGTTGCTCTCTGCATCACAATGTCCTTCAAAACTAGCAGTAAGAAGTCACTGGAGACAAGAAAAGATAGTCAAGGGTCAGACACATGCAACATAGGAAAACTAATGACTTTTGTGTATTTGGAGCACTTAAGACTTAGGGTCAAAGTATAAAACTTAGATGTGCCACAGTCCTGGTGAGGAACAGTTCATAATCTAAAAATACACAACACCAGGTGTCTTCAGCAAATTCAATGTAATACCAATCAAAATATAATAGGATTTATCACTGAAGTCGATCATTCTGATTCTTTATAAGTATACAAAAGGCACATTCAAAGATTTTCATTACAGCATTGTTTATAAGAGCAAAGTTACAGAAATGGCTAACTGTAGCAGTATCCAGTTTACGGAATGGCATGCAGTTGCTAACAGGATAAGCTAGGAGTCTAGACAATGACATAGACACTCCTGGGCCTAGTGCTAGTGAAAACAAACCACAACACCTCCATAAATTGTAGAGTGATGGACTCGATAGAGTAACAAGACACCAAGCACATTCTTCACTGGTCTATGCTAGCTCTCATCTTCTTGAAATCTATGATCAACATAGTTGACTACTACTTCTATTCAAATGTCATCCGAGGGGGCTGGTGAGATGGTTGAACTGGTAAGAGCTCTGACTGCTCTTCCGAAGGTCCTGAGTTCAAATCCCAGCAATGACCTGGTGGCTCACAACCACCCGTAATGAGATCAGACGCCCTCTTCTGGTGTGTCTGAAGACAGCTACAGTGTACTTATTTATAATAATAAATAAATCTTTGGGCCGGAGTGAGCAGGGACTGAGCGAGCGGGGCTGACCAGAGCAAGCAGAGGTCCCAAAAAATTCAATTCCCAACAACCACATGAAGGCTCAAATGTCATCTGAATATGCCATTCTCCTCAAAATCCTTCAGTGACTTCTCATTAGAGTTCTTACTGACATGGCTCTCTGCACCCTCATTTCCTTCTGCTATCCCCTACCAGGCAGGGTTCCCAACTCCATTCTTGCGGTCCTTGAGGAGTGAGCTTAGGTCTCTGCACATCAGTCACATGCCAGCATGAGTTTCTGCCAGCCGCTTACAGATGTCCCCTCACTTCTTTCAAGACTACTTAAAACATGTTCAGCAAAGCCTTCCTTGACTAATCTTGGCTAACCTATTTAAAATTTCAAATGAACCCCACTTCTTGCCATGCACTTCTTATCTTTTCTTCTGAGAACTAAGCACTCTGTATTTTACTTATTCCTTTTATTATTGGACTCCCATAACAATTCGAATGCAAACTCTCAAGGACACAGATTTGGGAAGGTTGTTGTAGTTTTGGTCACTACTCCAATGCTCAGGAAACACCAAGCGCTCAATGAATACTTATTATTTACAAAATAAACTTATATTTCCATACGAAGAAACCATTTGAAAACAAAAGATTTCTAACAAGTAGTCTTTTTGCTCATATATTTTCTGTTTGGCTTTTCAAGACAGTGTTTCTGTATAGCCTAGTGTACTGGCTGGTTTTGTGTGTCAACTTGACACAGGCTGGAGTTCTCACAGAGAAGGGAGCTTCAGTTGGGGAAGTGCCTCCATGAGATCCAGCTGTGGGGCATTTTCTCAATTAGTGATCAAGGGGGTAGGGCACCTTGTGGGTGGTGCCATCCCTGGGCTGGAAGTCTTGAGTTCTATAAGAGAGCAGGCTGAGCAAGCCAGGGGAAGCAAGTCAGTAAGTAACATCACTCCATGGCCTCTGCATCAGCTCCTGCTTCCTGACCTGCTTGAGTTCCAGTCCTGACTTCCTCTGGTGATAACAGCAATGTGGAAGTAGGCTAAATAAACCCTTTTCTCCCCAACTTGCTTCTTGGTCATGATGTTTGTGCAGGAATAGAAACCCTGACTAAGACAAATTGGTACCAGCATAGTGGGATATTCCTGTGACAACCTGACCATGTTTTGGGGAGGACTGTGGAAGGACTTTGGAACTTTGAGCTAGAAGAGCCACTGATTGTTAAGAGTTCTGTGGGATGTTGTATAGGAGCTTGGAAGATCATGTTGAGAACAGTGCAGAAGATGGAGACCTGGCTTGTGAAATTTCAGAGGGAAGATTAAAGACTGTTATCAGGGCCATGTTGTTTTGATTGTGAAGAACCTGTGGTTCTGGTTAGCTGGGGCTGAAGTATCAGCTGTAATTAACAAGATACCAGAACTACTAAAGTGAAAACTTTACATTGCTGAACTTTTGATGCTGGTTAGCTGGAGCTAAGAAATTAGCAGTGATTAAGAAGAGACCAGCATCACTGAGGTGACATCTTCTGGGAAGTGTTTCCTGAGAGCACAAAGAGGTTGTGTTCCAGAGATAGCCAAGGTTGTACCGTGTGCTGCAGCAGGACTTGGTAATGTGTAAGAGTCACCCAGGTGGTACTGGTTTTGACAGCACGAAGGGGTCATGGAGAGCAGCTGAGGCTTGGCACAGTGAGAGGTCATAGAAGGCCATTGGTGAAGGTGCAGCCTCAGTTTGCAATTGATGGCCCAGGACTGAAGGGGTCATGCAAAGGAGTTGAGGCTTGGCACCGTGAAGACAGTCTATGAGAGGCTATTGGTAAAGCCTGGTTACAGCAGTGTTTTGGGAATGCCAGTACCATGCAATGACCACCAAGGACAGCAATAGCAGTGGAGTACAGGCATCTGGAGTCTAGAAGACAAGATGTGTGCTACAAAGGACAGAGCTGGAGAAGTGACCAAAGCCCTTAGAGGAGCCCAGAAGATCGTGAGTTGGATCCCAGACATTGATTTTGCTTTTGATTGTGACTGTGCCCTGATAGTTTTCCCTCTTGAAGGAAGTATTTTAGTGGAGCCTTGAATTGTAAAAAGATATTAGACATTTTAAATTGATTAAACTTTTAATATGTAAAGACTGTGAGACTTTAGATCTTGGGGATGAATAAGAAAGTAAGGGTTGAGGCTTAATAGTGATGTGTTTGTGTGTCAAGTTGACAAAGGGTCAATTGTACTGGTTGGTTTTGTGTGTTAACTTGACCCAGGCTGGAGTTATCACAGAGAAGTGAGCTTCAGTTGGGGAAATGCCTCCATGAGATCCAGCTGTGGGGCATTTTCTCAACTAGTGATCAAGGGGGTGGGGCCACTTGTGGGTGGTGCCATCCCTGGGCTGGAAGTCTTGGGCTCTATAAGAGAGCAGGCTGAGCAAGCCAGAGGAAGCAAGCCAGTAAGAAACATCAGCTCCTGCTTCCTGACCTGCTTGAGTTCCAGTCCTGACTTCCTCTGGTGATCAACAGCAACATGGAAGTAAGCTGAATAAACCCTTTCCACCCCAACTTGCTTCTTGATCATGATGTTTGTGCAGGAATAGAAACCCTGACTAAGACACTTGGGCTGTCCTGAAACTTGCTCTGTAGCCTTGAACTCCATCTGTCCTGCTTCTGAGTGCTGGTATTAAAGGCACATGCTACCATGCCTGGCTCTAAAAATGTTTTTTAATGATTTCTAATTCATTAAAATAAACTCTAGATGCCTTACTATGGTTTACAAGGCCTCTGAAGATTTGGCTCCTGTTCTTCCTACTGCTGCTGTCTTCTCTTCCATTAACTACTGCCTGCCATACTGGCTTTCTTCAGTTCAGAATGTCCATCCATGCTGTCTCTGTTCCCAACTCTTAGATGGGATTCCCTTGCATATTTCAGATATTAATTAGAACCATTTCTTCAGCAATGTGGTCTCTGTCTTACAGTGTCACCTTCGACAGCTCCTCATTTCTTTCTGCTCTCAGACTGTGAAGACAAGGGACCTCTACTCATACCTGTGTCTCCAGCAACTACTACTATCAGATAGGGCACTTGATGTTGGTGCTATAAATTCATGAATGAATGCTTACAGAATGATCAAAACAACAAAGAAGCACATATGGATTACCCCTTACGAGCACAGCATGATGCCCAGGAGGCTCCCCTGGTGATGGACATGCCCTCTCCAACTACTGTGCTTCTGACCCTGGAGATCAAGAAAGCACTCCTTTCCTCTAATGTAGCTTTCCTTATGACTTATCGATACTAAATCTGAAACTCCACTGGAAGCAAGCAACAGTTTCCAGCCACGCCTTCATTTTACAGGCATGTGTGTCCACTGGGAATGCCTTCATTTTACCTTTCTTCTGTCCTCTCATGAACTTCATCAACAATGATGTGGGTGATTCCCTGCAAAGTCGAGTCTCCTTCTAGCCTTCTCAGCAGCACTCCTGTAGTGCAGTATAACAGTCTGGTGGCTGAGGACTTACATAGAAGAGAGCATTGTTACACATTAACGAGATTTTGGAAAAGTAACTATAGGCAAACAAAACTCAACAAACAACATTAGAACCACCAGCAATTCCACTTAATACAAGATAGTACGTAGCTTCTAACTAAGGTCAGCCATACACTCTTCTGCTTCATATTAAAACTATAAAAAAAAATCTTTCTCTCTCTCTCTCTCTCTCTCTCTCTCTCTCTCTCTCTCTCTCCTCTCTCTCTCTCTCTCACACACACACCCATCCACACCCACCCACCCACCCACACAAACATCCACGTATTATTATAAAGCCTTTTTTTATTTTTTGGAGACAGGGTAGATGTAGTCCTGCGTGTCCTAGAACTTGCTATATAGAACTGGCTGGCCTAGAACACAGAGAGATCCTTCTGCTTCTACCTCTCAAGTGCTGGGAGTTAAGGTGCATACTACCAGGCCTGGTTATAAACTATTTCTCTAAAGTGGGTGTTTAAATCAAGTCTACATTCTCTTCAACTTTAATAGCAAGATTATTTCTACTAATTAATTTCTAATAAAAAGCCAGGGCTGGAGAGATTCTCAGTAGTTAGGAGCACTTGTTCTTTTAAAGGACCCAGGTTTGACTCCCAGCACTTACATGGCAGCTTACAATCATCCATATCATCCATAACTTTAGTTCCAAGATATCCTACGCCCTCTTTTGGCCTCTGCAAACAGCAGACATGCACCTGATGCAATAGACATACATGCAGGCAAAGCAAAATATGCGTGTTTGGGTGTGTAATGTATATATGTATATAAGCATATACATATATAATAAAATAAATCTAAAAAGGCTTTTTAAAAAGCCTATATAAAGCGTATTTGGTACAAGGAGATAAGAGTTCTTATATCAGAATGCTTTTCAAGGGATTTCAATCCCACTGAAAGTGATTATTAATAAACTGCAGGTACATATCCCCAATTGCCTGTCAATCTCCAGATCCTCATATTTGTATGTCTGAAAACAGTTAATTCACATTACCGGGAAACCAGCAGAGCATACACACCTTGACACTTTCCAACCGAATCTGGTATCCTACGGTCAGACCCACCCTTTCTGCTCTTTCTTTGGCAACACGTTCAGCAACAGAGATTGCAGAGATGCGTCGGGGTTGGGTACAGATGATGTTTGCCACCCTCTCAGGTGGCCCATTCAGAGAATTATCCAGAATAAACTGTGGAATCTGTGTGGTTTTCCCACATCTGTATGTCAAAACAAAGGAGTCCTAAAATGAAGTTTTCAAGGGCTAGTTAACAAAGCAATCACAGGCAACAAGGAATCCACAGCTAACTAGAGTTGTGCTGTTTAGCCTAACACTTTTACCTACGGAGTACCCAGGTCTAATAAATCCTAGGAACAAGGTAATCTAATGATAGTCTATGTCATCTATGAAATGAGGACTATGAAAAAGAACCAATTAAGATCTAAAAATGTTGCTGGGCAGTAGTGGCACACGCCTTTAATCCCAGCACTTGGGAGGCAGAGGCAGGCGGATCTCTGAGTTCCAGGACAGCCAGGGCTACACAGAGAAACCCTGTCTCAAAAAACCAAAACCAAAACCAAAAAACAACAACAACAACAAAATGTCTCTAGGGATGTGAACTCTACAGATGGATCCCAAAGAAAAAGTGTTAGCTTATGATTGAAGTATTCTAGGGACCTTGCAGAGGTGACCGAGTGGTAAGAATGCTTGCTGTGAAACACAAGGACCTTAGTTCAAGTCCTCAGTACTCAGGTACGAAGTTGGACATGATTGTGCAAGCCCCGCCCTTGTAACCCCAGTGTTGGGGTAAGGAAGGAACGGAAGGATCAGTGGGCAATGGGGCTTGCTGGCCTCTAGCTCTGTTCCAGGCTCAGTGAGAGCTTGTCAAGGGATTGAGGCAGAGAGTAACAGAGCAGGATGTCTGACATCCTCCTATGGCCTCTCTACACAAGGCCTCACACACCTGTACGTTCAAGCCCCAACATGCACATGCACACACTCACATAAATGTATTTTATATTCTTCTCTTTGATGTGGAATGATTTGGCTACAAATGGACTGAAGTAAAAAAAAAAAAAACTATGAGAAACAAGAAGATATAAAATTACTATCTCAGTTGAGTCTCAGTGCAAAACTAATAATGCTTTGTTTAATCCTGAATTAAAGAACTAAATGAAGCCTGAGAGTTGCTCCGGATAAGCATGTTTGCTTTTCATAGAGAATATGGAACAGGGAAAAAAAATGTTACTTAAGTTGTTGCTAAAAGAAAAAAAAAAAAAAAACAACCAAGCTTTAAAGAAAGAAGAATAAACACAGAAGATATGCAGCTTTCAAGCTGTTAGAACAGAATTGTCGTTCTGACTTAGCAGTAGGCCTCATGAACACCTGTAGCTAGACCTTCTGCAATAAAGGAGCCTCAGGGCGGAGGTTCATCCACAGGATGGATTTCTGAGCTCCCTTTTAGGTTTCTGTAACTTGGCCCTGAAACTAAATAACTCAACCTCTTTCATGGATTACCACTTAATATTTGACAGAGAAAACAAAACGTGCAAATAATGTCAGCTACATGTATTTTTTAAAGCAGACCTGGTTAAGGTAGCCAGTGCTCCTGCCTTACATGTCCACTATAGCTGCACTTGAAGTAGGTCACTTTCTTACCCGGTCATACCACTTATGACGACCACTTGGTGCTTGCTCAACAGTTTAAGAATGGTTTCTCTTTCTTCCCAGGCAGGTAGTAACTGTCTTTCTTGCAGAATTGCATGGAACTGTCTGGAAGCCTAATAAAAATCAAGAAGGTAGCATCTGAGTTATTTTTAGTTACCTTTCACAAAACTCACCTTCAAATCCCATGGTGGAATGCACTGTTCCTGCTCTTTCTTTAGCAGTTTGCTCTCCTGGTCCAGAGCTACCAGGCCTGAACCCAGGGGACATTAGCTAGAAGGCTGGCTGCCAAAGCCAGAGTAAGCAGAGGAATCTGTAGTTTTACAGAGTTAAATAAACGGCATGGTATGAACCTCCTTTGCTGAGCACTGATCTGATCCTTACCAATAACAACACTTATTTCAACACTGCAATGAACATTTATGTGTCCACAGAAATGATTCATACATGCATTGTCTAATACAGTGATTCTGGCCACATGAAGCTGCTGAGCCCATGAAGAATACAATGCTATTCTGAGGAACTGAACTTGTTTTAATGAGTAAATTTAACTGTAAATGATCAGAGCTCTTAGGAGCTACTGCAGTAAAGAGCATAGCTCTATATGATAGTAGACCTTCTCTAGATCAGTCATAAGAGCAATTGCCAAAGCTTTCTTTTTTGGCCACTCACCATAACTATGTAAATCAGTTTCACAACTAATCATCAATACTCTGAACATTGCACTGTACACTAATATTATGGGGAAGATGAATTGTGGATAGTTAGTGGGAACAGGTTTGAAGTTCAATAGGATGGAAAACCTATAATGCTCTATAGCATAGCACAGGCTGGAGCAGGAGGAACTCAAGTTCAAAGTCGGTGCCACATGGTAAGTTCTGGCCAGGTAGGCTAGAGATCCTGCCTTTAATATTTTTGCATATATCAAAATAGCTAAAGGATTTTTTTAATGCTCTGAAAGAATTGCTAAATGTCTAAGGTGACAGATAAGACAACCACTAATCATACCATATCCATGTATTGAAATGTTATATTTGCAAGTATATATATGTCAACTAAAAATAAAATTTTAGAGTTGGAGAAATGGCTCAATGGTTAGAAGCCTGTACTGCTCTTTCAGAGGACCAGAGTTCAATTCCCAGCACCCACATCAGGTAGCTCAAGACCGTCTGTTAAGTTTAGTTCCAGAGGATGCAATGCCCTCTTCTGATCTATGAAGGCACCTGCACACGTGCAAAGATTTGCACAAATGAATAAACAGTAATGCTCTTTAGAAATAAAATAAAAATTTTAAAATGAGATATAAACTGAGCGGTGGTAGCACACATCTTTAATCCCAGCACTTGGAAGGCAAGTGGATCTCTGTAAGTTTGAGGCCAGCCTGCTCTACAGAGTCAGTTCCAGGACATCTGGGGCTACATAGAGAAACCCTGTCTCATAAATAAATAAATATATAAATACATAAATGAAAGAAGATAATTGGCTATACTTTGGAACAATATAGAATTATACTAATGTCATTGCAAATAACATCAATATAGAAAGGTCATGACAAACTGAATAAATAATTTTCTGTCTCTATAATTTTATTTATGATATGGTTACATACATTTTTGATGATCTATGGGCATATAGTATATACTTGATGATATAATATATGAAAAATATAAAAATCACAGAAGGGTCCTTAGACATTACTTAATCTAATTCACAAACTCATCCAATAATTAACCTTTGCATAATATCCAATTGGGTCCTCAAAATTTATTTATGGTTTCTTTTAAGACAAATCTTCATGCCAATGTAAAAACAGCATGGACTTTTGAGCAGTTGGCTTAAATTTCTGTCACCACTTACTGTCTGTGTCACCTCAGGCACATTATTTATCCTGTGAGCCTTTGAAAGGGCACATGAGTCTTTCTCTTCTCTTAGATATGGATTTTCTAAGGTAAATCACACCATTAATATTCCCTTCAAATATTAAATTAGCTATTATTGCATCAAATGTTCCTAGAACATTTGGTTTACACATGCATTTGATATTTACTAGCTGAGTGTCCCCAAAGCACCTAGCTCATGCATGTAAATTTGCTGCAGTGTACAGAAAAGTCTCAGTACTCAGGAAGGGAATGGTAGCACATACATGTGTCTAGCTAGCAAGATCTTGTCTCAAAATGACAAAAAGAAAACAAAAACATCAAAAACAAAAATGAAAAGAGAAGAAAAAGAAGGAAGTTTGAAAGGGGTGAGAAGGAGTTTTAACTGTTCAGAGCAACCGAAAAGCTAGGAGGAAGAGTAGGGTCCAGACCTGAGGGGGGTGCCACTGGCCCTTCAACAGTACCTGTTTCATCTGGAACTGCCTGCAGATCTTACTGTTCTCAGCAAATAAGGACTTTGCTGGCCGGTCATATCTTTTGTAACTCCTTTTCTTCAGGTTCACATAGCTTTCATTCTCCACGATAATTGGTGCAGGTCCTTCATCCTCATCTGCATCCTCCTCCAGTTCTGATAATCTTTCCCCTTGAATGGAGTAAAAGGAAACAGTTTCAATTTGCCCTTTCTTTAGAAAAGTGAGAAAATCACTAGCAACTAACAGCATCTTAAGACAGGAAACCCTGAGGCTTGACTGAAGTGCTTCATTTATTTCCACACTACACGGAAGCAAGAATTTAGGATGCTAACTTGAGCTTTCCCCAAGAATAAATGGTGCTAGTAAATCAAAGTGACGACAAAGACTTTTCTTTTTCTTTTTGTTTTTCAAGACTGGGTTTCTTCATGTAGCTTTGGAACGTGTTCTATAGATCAAGCTAGTCTTGAACTCATAGATCTGCCTGCCTCTGTCTTCCAAGTACTGGGATTAAAGGTGTGTACCAGAATCAAAGCTTTCAATTCAAAGAATTAACATAGAATGTCTCAGCTACTTGAAAGTGTCCCCCAAATTCAATGGCATAAAATGAACCAAATGTTTATGAAATGATATACTGATAACAAAATGTGGCATATCCATGTTATGAAATATCCCTCAACAACAAAAGGAATACATACATACTACATGTGACACATGACATGTGAGAGCTTTGAGAGCATTGTGCTAAGTGAAAGAGTCTGGCTTCCAGAAGCTTCATAGCCCATGACTGCACTTCTATGAAATGTATAAAATAGGCAAAGCGTGAACACAGCCTATCGGGTAGTAGTTGTTAGGCCGATCACAGCCCATGACTGCACTTCTATGAAATGTATAAAATAGGCAAAGTGTGAGCACAGCCTATGGGGTAATAGTTGTTAGGCCGACAACAGGGACCGAGGATGACAGGTTTATTTCAGGAAGATCAGTAGTGCTCATGACTGTGCAACTCTCAAACATTAAAAAAAAAAATCTATTGAATGATATTCCTTAAATAGGTGAATTTATGGTATATAAATGATCTTAGTAATGTTACTGAAAAGCCAGACAAGGGATGTAGATTAGTATAACTGTGCCTGCCTGGCATCAGAAAACGACAAAAACCAATGAAACAAAACAAAATGAGACAAACTTACTTCTACAACAGAGTTTTGCCATTTCCCCAGGAACACGTGTGAATACCATGTACTAGAAGCTGCTGCTCAGGAGTGAGTCGGGCTGGGAAGTCCACCTACTACCTCT
Source organism: Montemys delectorum (assembly GCA_019843815.1). Classification (NCBI taxonomy): domain Eukaryota; kingdom Metazoa; phylum Chordata; class Mammalia; order Rodentia; family Muridae; genus Montemys; species Montemys delectorum. The sequence goes on from JADRCD010189113.1 coordinate 18,209, forward strand.
GCAGTATCCTCCAGCCCCAGTGCTCTCTAGCATTTACCAGGACACCCCCCCGCCCCGCCCGGCAGTGCTGGGGTTTAAACCTAGAACGTCATGGACACCGGCAGACTCTCTGCTGCTGAGCTGTATCTCTAGCCCTTAGCCAGGGAACTCTTACGAAATATGGGAAATTGCATTTTTTTCCTGACATAAATGAAAGCAAATTATTTGAGGAGTTTGTGGTATAAGAATCTTGCATGGCAAAACTGGATAAAACCACCAGCCTACATATATTTGTATTTAAAGATTCATAAAGACAGCATTATTTTGGTCAATTTTTTTTCCCAGTCTAGAATACTAAAAAACAGGAGGAAATAGATATCATAATATAAGAAGTAAACATATGAAACCAAGTTAAATGAAAGTGATTTTCTGAGAAAGTGTCTTAAGGCCTCTTTGACCTAGGCCCTTATTCAGCTGGCCAGCACTGCTATTCACTCACTCAGGCTGGCCATTCGCTACACAGTTACAACCGCAGTGTTACAGCCTCGAGTCATAGTTACAGGCAGGCACAGTAACCAGCCAGGGAATTCTTTCTGTTCAAGATCACCAGGAAGTAATCCTTAGCCAGCCTCAAAATGTTTTACTTTTACACCATTACTCTGAATGCTGACCCCATACTGTACCTAAGATCAATCCTTTACGTACCTTCCAGCATTTGATTAGTAAGAAAAGCGTTCCTTGGGCTCACTGGTTTGTGGTAGAAAGGTTTGCTTATTCTGGTCTCGGAGGGTGCTGGAGGGGCGTTCACAGGAGGAACACTATACTTGTGCTGAGTGTGTGTTAGTAACTTGACAATCTCAGACTCTTCCTCTAAAAGGGTTATCAAAGAATATACAGCAGGTTCTGAGGTTTTTGCAAATTCCAAGGCCTTGCCATAAAGGAACTCAGAAATGTGTAAACGACAAGGCAGAGGTAGGCTCTCATTGGTGGAATAAAACGCCACAAGGGGAGCTTGGTACGGGTATTTGTGGTCTTTAGAAAAGCGGATCTGAAGCTCATACAGAAAAGTTGTTTCATCATCGGCATCAAGATGAGGGTCATTTACGTTTCTTTCTGCTCTCCCAATGATTTGATGTGGGGGCACTTCATGTTTGAATTTGCATTTTGATCCAAATTTACAATTTCCTTTGAGGTAAAATTTACAGGTTTCAGGAGAAGTGTCCCGTACATTTTTGCTACTTTCCTTTTGCTTAGACTTGCAGAATTTGTTGGTCAAATATTCCAGTTCCAATCCAATGGTCCAGACTCTGTTCTGAATTCTTTCTATAAATTTTTCTCCACAGATCGACTTGAGAGCAAGCACCTCTTCCTGTCTCTGCTCCACACACTCATTCAAGCTTACATAAACAGCTGCCTCGGAGAGTGTCATCTTCTCTCCAAACGTCTCTGAGAAACACTGGTGGAGAAGATGCTCTAGTGCCGCCCCTAAGTCTCCATCACAGATCCTCAGGGCCAGCTGACAGTGCTCAGTGTGGAAGCCATACCTGCCGAGGGCAAAATGTGACAAAGATGCTGTGTAAAAGTCTCCACATGACTGAGTCACTTAAATACATATATAGAGTTAAAACTGTAGACAGCTACATTCTGTATTTTGAAAAAGCACCCCTGATAATACTAATCCCTCCATTTTAAAAAATAGAGCTGTCGGCATATTGGGCCCTCCTGGCACTGTCATGACAGGGCATCCACAGAGAAGAGACTTAGCTGCCACGACTTCTGTAAGTGATAAAGTGATCACCTGGAAAGTTTTTGCACTGCCAACGGCGAGACTGCGAATTCTGGAATAGGAGGCTCCACTTCTTCTGGGCCTATATATTCCCAAGGACTGCAGTCAGGAAGAAAGATAGGCTCTTGTCCAGCTGGCCAGCACTGCTCCTCACCACACTCGGGCTCATTGTCTTCTTCCTCCCCAGAGGTGCCTCTTCTAGGGAAGGGGACATTTTTAAGTATTGGATGTTAATGCCTACTTATTTCAGAGAAAAATTAAGCAAGGGTGTAAACATTTAATCAAAGAGCCAAGGACTTGGGACCCTGCCCTTCAGTTGCTGATTTCATCTTATAGTGAACTGTTAGTTTCTGTCTTGGGAAATGACATTTCTTTAGGTACCAATATGCCATTCAGGTCCTAGGTAAAGTCATATAGAGAAACAAATTCTTTTTAGCTTCTCAATAACCCTGCTATATATTACTGAAATCCCCACTTTTCAAATGATCAATTGAGCCTCAGAGAGGATTAGTAACTAAGGTTACACTGAAAAGACCAATAAGATTCTTACCTAGACTAAGCCCAGAGCCTGCTCTCTTACCCATGAAAGCCATCTCTTCCTCTTATTCAGATGCTATCCCTAATCTTTCCCCTCTATTTCATGTGTTACCCCTCTTCTAAGTCTGAGACAGACAAGTTTGTAGAGGACAGAAGAATATTTGCTATCCCTGACTGGCCACTCACTAATTCTATCGAAGGATTCATTATTTATTGCCAAGGGTGGAGAGTAGGCCAACTAATCATGATTTCTAGCAAATGTAAAAATGAATGAACCTCTTCAAGTGACAGTGTAACAGAGGAGGTTAAGACACAGTGCAGAGGTAGGGGAGAGACAACTAAGAAACTACTGCACTTGGGCAGGTAGGTGTAATATAAAAGCTTGATCTAGAAGCTGAAGAGATGGCTCAGTGGTTAAAAGCACTGGCTGCTCTTTCAGAGGACCTGGGTTCAATTCCCAGCACCGAGTGGCAGCTCATGGCTGTCTGTAACTCCAGTTCCAAAGTTTACACCTTCTGGTCTCTTCCTGGACCAGGCAGCAAGTGGTGCCCAGACATACAACAGGCAAAAAACCCATATACATTAGGAAAAAAAACAAACAAACATTTATCTTGCTAGGGGTTTGGGATGGGTGGGAAAGCTGAGGCAGGAGGACTGCAGTGAGTCTGAGGCCAGGCAGGGCTGCATTAGCGAGAACTTGCCTCCCCATATTTGCTCTTAGAACAAGCTTCTACTTGTTAGTATAAAACTTCAGTTGGAATATTTTCAATAAAGCACTAACATCCTATATTAGTATAGGCCTGGAGACAAAGCCAGATGAAACAACCCACGGTACTGCTCAGGATGGTGCGAGATACACTCACTCTAAAACTGTGGCTGGATAATTGCTCTTGTATTTCTCTTGTTTCACTTTCAGCTAACTGTATAGCCACAATAGGCTCTACACCAGCAGTTCTCAACCTGTGGGTCTCGACCCTCACACGGGCCGCATGGCAGATATCCTGCATATCAGATGTTACATTATGATTCACAACAGTAGCAAAGTAATATTTATGAAGTAGCAACGAAAATATTTTATGGTTGGGGGTCACCACAACATGAGGAGCTTTATTAAAGGGTCGCAGCGTTAGGGAGGTTGAGAAGCACTGCTCTTCACTGCTACAGCACCCAAAGCTGAAGAGCCATCTGCACTGCCAATGTGCTCTCCTCAGTATAAAATGTTCAAACAAGATACTTTACTCGGATCCCGCGTCCGCACCCTGTTCCTGCAGGTCCCTCAGAAGGGCTTTCACCTTCTCCTGATTCTCTGATGTCATGTGCAGCGTCTGAAGGGGCACTTTGGCTTTGGGCTTCCACTTAGGCCGTGTCTCTCCTTTGCTTTTGTTACTGTCGCAGGGCCTGAATTAAAGTCACATGCTCATGAACAAAACTTTGATACTCTTATCAGAGCTCCCAAATACCCACAACACACACCGACAGCAGATGACATCAAACAGAGAGAGAGCTTCTCTACAGTCTGCACTAGATTTCCCTAGCGACCAGCCGACTTTCTCCTCAAACTCCTTTAATTCTAAGACTTCCCAGCCTACTCTCTGGTAGACATGCTTGTTTGTTTGTTTGGGACTGGGTTTCTTTGTGTAGCCCTGGTGTTCCTCCGTGGACCTTAAACTCAGAGATCCGCCTGCCTCTGCCTCCAGAGTGCTGGGATTAAAGGCGTGCGCCTCCACCGCGCAGCAGCGGTGATATTTTTGAAGGGCCACTATCTTATAGAAATTCCCACAACCTGAATTTGTTTTATCGTTTCTCCGGAATTTGAGGGGTCACATGATCCTATCTCACAGACCATTTATTTACATATCCCTATATTTTACCTTCTCATCTTTATTTTGTTAAAAGACAGGACCTCATGTAACACAGGCTGGGGTCAACTAGTTCTGTAGCCATGGATCTCCTCAGTGGCCCCCTCCAGACTCCTTCCACCTCCCAAGTGGTGGGATATCAGGTGTGGTCCACCATGATATCCCATTCTTCATCTTAAAGTCCCCACTCTATTTGGAGACTATCCCAACCCCCTTATTTCCTCCAGTGATTCACTCCACCATTTACCCTCTTTTATCTCAACTTACCTGGCATGGGGCTATAATCGCCCAAAGAAAAAGGTCCAGTCTTCTGAGTGTCAGAAAGGCATATGGTGAAGAGTGGCAACTGTGCTAGAGTGATTGAAATGTCCTATACTTGCTTCAAACTACTCTGTGGTTTTCTGTTAGCCAAATTCCTTCTACTGCCCCAAGACCATCTTCAGTCACAGCCCTCTGTTCTAACTGACACTGCGAATTACTCTTGTCACCTGGCTTCCTTGCATTTCCCAGGCTTCTAAATGTATCCCTGACTTAGGGCTTCACACTTGTTCTATCCCTCTGCCTTGAATGCTTTTCTCTCAGAGGGCCTCATGGCTGGTGCTTTCTCTTCTTGTCTTTGTTCAAATGAATCTTTTTAGAGGATTTTCACATGACAGAAACTTTAGCATTTTTTTTTACACACCTACTTCACACAGTACTATTCTTTATCTTTCTTCATAGCACTTACTGCCTCTGTGACACACTTATGGTCCTTCCATCTTAAAAATCTTTTATGAAGATAAGTACAACGTTTACCTATTGCTCAATTCTAGTCTGTAAAACATTACCCAGGACAAAAAAGGTGCTCACTAGATAGCTAATGAATACCTGAACAGGCAATACTCTAAGACCTATAATGTACATACTTTGAAAAACAAAAGATCTGCATTTAACTCAGAAGTTAGGTCTTAAGCTAGCAGGTAAGATAAAAACATACTTTGGAATTACTCTGAAAAAGCTGGGTGTGATTGTTCATGATTGTAATCCCAGCAGAAGCTTAGGGACGGAAGAACTGCTGTGAGTTCTAGGCCAGCCTAGGCCTAGAGTGAGATCCTATTTACCACTCCTTCAAAGAAACTGCAATTACTCTTTCATATGGCATTAACTGAGACATATTGTTCTGAGTAGTGTCCATAATGACTCAACTTTTCTTTCCTTCCTTCCCTTCCATTCTTCCTTCCTTCCTCTCTCTCTCTCTCTTTCTCTCTCTCTCTCGCTCTCTCTCTCTCTCTCTCTCTCCTTCTTTTTTTCAAGAAGGAACAGCACGCAGATTCTCTGGTGGGACACCTGGCAATCCTGCTCTTTTAGTGATCACGTATGAAGAATATGTATTTAAATCCTCCAATTAGACTCATTACAGCAATTCATTTGGTAGCCAGTTTAATGACTTATAGTCTCTTTTTCTTTTCTGAATACATACAGTTGAAACTTTTAGGCTAAAAGTTCAGATGATCTATGATATCATCAAACCCTGCACCCAATTATATTCCTTCCTTACCAATATTCAGATGCTCTATTCCTGTGAATATATGTATGTCTAATGAAGTCTCTCTACCTCTAAGAATCCAGTATACAACTTAGTACAGTTCAGGAGTCTTTATTTATAGGGAATTTTATATTTACACTGTATAAGCTGTATTAGCTACATTTACTTTGCTACCATCCACTCGACTCACTAGCATTCTGTCTGTTCATTAATTAGAAGCTGGAGCTGAGGAAGGTTGATGACACCATCTGTTACTGGTCGCCACGTGCAAGGTCATCAGATGATGGCTGATCCAGCTGGACAGATGAAACCCATCAACTAGAAAGACACCAGCAGCTTGCATTTTGGACTGTTTAATTTTAACATCAACCTATGGAGTTTTTTTGTTGCACTTTTATCTCTTCTAGTATTTACTTTCCTAGAAACATTAAACTCAATAGTAACATGACTTCTAGTTTCAGTGTCACAAGGTAGCAAAAGTCAGAATTCAACCTACTTAAAAAATAAAAATAAAAATCCTATTATTTACCACCATGCTTTTAAAAAGTTGTGAAGAGAGACTGCCAGAATTTCAGATGAGAACAATAACCAGACTGGAACTACTTACCCCCATGCGCTTCTTGGCCATTTGTGGTACCACATATTAGGAACTGAAACAGGTTCTGTCTGTATCTTAGCATTCTACTGGTCTAACAAAGGGCTGGCAACGTGGCCCGCTGGGAGAAGGTGCCTGCCACCAAGCCTGATTAGCTGACTTTGATTCCTGGGACCCAAATAGTAGAAGAAATCCAACTCCTCCATGTTGTCCTTTTCCTCCACATGCACACCAGAGTACCCACATATAAACACACACATATATAACATGTAAGGGGATGCATAATGACCTGGACGGGCGCTTGGATTCAGTGAAGACACAAAAGTCATCGCCATCATCCCAAATTCTATTTGAGGCCTTTCTACTGCCGCCGCCACTGCAGCCACCGCCATATCCACCGCCGCCACCACCACCACCGCCACCCCCATGAGATTTATTCATGTGACCTTTGCCTCCTCTTCCTCCTCTAGAAGAGCCCTTTCCATCCCCTTTGCCTGGCTTGCCTTTTCTTCTTACTGAAGAACTCATTTTCACCTGAAAGACAAAATATTAATATAGAGACCATAAACCAAAAATATAGTAGCCATTTTTTTGATCAAAGTTATGGATAAAGTCTACTTTAAAGAAATAAAGAAAATACACATTTTAAATGGATCAGGTTAGGGGGAGAATAGCTAAATTGCTTCACATATTTTTTTTTTTTTTTAACAAATACATGTACCTTAGGACTAATATTTAGTAAGTTTCTCTGATACACATTTATTTTTTAATATTTATTTATTTATTTTGTGTATATGAGTGCTCTATTTGCATGTATGGCTGAGTGACAGAAGAGGGCGTCAGACCCTGTTGGTTGATGATGGTTGAGAGCCACCACGAGAGTGCTGGGGAATAAACTCAGGAAATCTGGAGGAACAGCAGTGTTCTTACCTGTCCAGCCCCAGATTTGTAGTACATATTAACCAAATATGTACTACAGAGATATAGGGGGGAAGTTAAACGCACACATGCCTTTAATCTCAAAAGGCAAAGCCAGGTGGCTCTGTGAGATCGAGGCCAGCCTGGTCTACAGAGTGAGTTCCAGGACAGCCAGGGCTACATAGAGAAAGCTTGTAGTGGAAAACAAAACAAAGAGATGGATACAATAGAGTTCTAGAGCAGTGGTTCTCACCTTCTAAAGCTGCAACACTTTCATTCAGCTCCTCATGTTGTGATGACCTCCAATCATAAAATTATTTTGTTGCTACTTCATAACTATAATTTTGCCACTGTTATGAATCATAACATAAATATCTGATATGCAGAATATTTTATATGTGATCCCTGTAGGGTCCTGGCCCATCGGTTGAAAACTGCTGCTCTAGAAAGATCATCAAAATATACTAGGAAATAGTTAATGGTTAATTCAAAAAGAAAGCATCACAGAGTAACCTAGGAACAGAGTAACAAACAAGACGTATTGTTGACAACAACTAGAATGTGATGACTACAAAACTCCCACTATCTCAATAACAGCAATAATGTGAGTGGAATAGACATCTAGTCAAAAGACTGGCAGGCTCATTTTTTTTTAAAGGGGATAACATATAAATTCAAAGATACAAACAAAAGATGAAGTAAATATTTGAGAATTTATGTTCCAGATATATTATGTGCCAATCAGAACTAAGGAAAGGTAGATTAGCTAGATGAATATCGGGACAGAAGAGACTACAACAAAAAATGTTACTTTAGCTAAAAAAGGATACATCATAACAATAAAAGGGCCAACTCAGAAGGATGATATACAATTACAAGCAGATGTGTACCTAATAGTAAAATACCCAAATTCACAAAGCAATAACTATAAGAAGTGGGGAAATAGACAATTCAGTAATAGGAACTTTCCACTTTCCATAATGGTAGGACAAGTTCACGAGCATCTAGGAGAGGAGTCTTTTTTTTTTTTTTTTTTTCCAGACAGGGTTTCTCTGTGTAGCCCTGGCTGTCTTGGTATTTACTCTGTAGCCCAGGCTGGCCTCAAATCCAAACTCAGAGGACCACCTGCCTCTGCCACCTAACTGGGAAGTCCTAGGTACCAGCACACACTTCACAGACACAGCACCCCACAACAAAACAGCTGTCTATCACATAGGAGTGCTGTCTAGAGAAACCATATGCTAACTTGTACAACAAACCTCACTACTTTTTGTTATTGTTATTGTTGGTTTTGGAGACAGGGTTTCACAGCCTTGCCTGTTCTTTAACTCAATTTGTAGACTAGGCTGTCTTTGACCTTACAGAGATCTCCATGCCTCTGCCTTTTGAGCTCCCACACCTGGCTACCTCAATACATTTTCAGAAGACAGAAATAATACAAAACATACTCTGCTACTAAAATAAAATGAAATTAGAAATTAAAAGCAGGTACATAATTGGTTAACTCACAAATACACGGAAATGAAAACTAGGTCTCTTGATACTTTTTCTTTAAGATTCTTTATGGCTCTATATATGTATTGAGTGTTAATTTGTCTTCCTCTCCTGCACCTAGAAAGCTCTTTAGGGGCAGCAACTAAGTCTATTTTGATTGCTGCTGTATCTCTAGCATATGTAATATCTTGCAGAAAGCAGAACTAAACATGTACTGGGGTATGAATGAAGGTTGATGAATAATTTATATAAGAATGAAGATTCATGCATTAATTTATCTATTCTACAAATATTTATTGAAAGCTTATGTGCCAGACCTTGAAGATTTAACAGATAGGACAAAATTCCTGCCTTGTGAAGAAGCCTGCTTCCTAGAGGATATGATAGATAATAAACAGTTGTATAGTCAGTTAGGGCTGCTGTAACAGAATACCTAAGATTGGGTAATTTATAAAGCCTAAAGCTTTATTCAGGCTCACAGTTCTGGGGCTAGGAAGAGCAAAGCACATGGTATCTGGGCAGATGACAGTCAGAGCCTTTGTCCTTGATCTTGGCAGGGCAGAGGAGAAGAGGAAAAAGAAAACTTAAGGAAGACTCAAAACAAGGGAATGCCTTGCTTTATAATAACTATCTTGTGAGACTGGTTTCTCTCCCTTGAGGTATTAATCTCTTTTAATTATCTAGCCACCCTTAAAGAATCCAACTTCTAATACTGATAATCAATTTCAACATGAGTTTTTTTGAGAGGACAAATAATATCCAAACTATAGCCACAAATTTATGGTTGTTCCCCAGAGGTGGAAGGTTAAGTCCCTTTGCTAGAGATACCATGCAGTTCAGAGCCAGGGCCCAGAGGACCTGAGCTACATCTGACCTAAAAGCCTCCTCCCTGAGGACTAGCTTTCATGGTACTAGAAAGCACCATGCAAGCCTCTAGAGAAGGAAGTGAGAAAGTTTTACCCAGCCTTAACATCCATGAAACAAAACAGCCAGCCTGGTGCAAAGACCCAGGGGGTAATAGTGGCATGCATACCTTGGTGGTAACCAACAGCTCTCTAATTAGAATTAAAGCCTGATCAACAAAGGGGAAATCATCCCTGCTACTGAAAACCAAGCTAACTACTCAGGGCTACTGAAATCATGGATCTTAGAGGAGAACTTACAACTGCTACTTTACTAAATTAATATAATTTCTAACTACACTGTAAATATTTATAGCCATAGGTTAAGTGTAGTTCTTGATAAAGTGCCTTGGTTGTAAAAGCAGAATGCGTATGAGGGTACAGCTAACCTTGTTCAAACTATTATCAATGAGCCACAGAAAGGAAATGATTTGCTGAGACAGCCAGTCCCCCAAGATAGGCTGACTCCATTGAGCCAACAATACCAGGAAGGAGAGTCTTATACATAGACCCCTGAAGCTGCATTAACTTCCTCATTCCCAAGCCTCTCTCTCAACTCCAAGTATTCCCTTTCCTCGGACAGACACCCCTTTCTTGTGGAAGAGTGTCTGTCTTTGAGGTTTGAAATGAATGGTTTTACCTGCTGAGGTCAGACTCCAGTCCCTTTCTGCTTCCTGTCACTCTACTTTGAGCTCTGAAATCTATCACTTCTCATCCCTCATCAAAGAAACCTCTCTTTACAGCAGACACGACCACTGCAGAAATTCACAACTGATCAAAATGCTGAGAACAGAGACCGTGTGGTGTCCAGTCCCAACTGACCCACCTACAACACAACTCCTGAACCTTACTTAGATCAGGGACATTACAAAGGGATTGTTAAGAGTGAGAGGAACCAGAAGTTTACTGTGAGACTGGTCTCCAAGGAATGTCAGAGAGGCTACTAGTGAAGTCTCATCAACACGGCTGCCTAGATAAGAACTGAACAAGGACACCAAAAGAATGCTAACACAGTAGGGGGAAAGCTCAGGGAGCCTCAAACCTAGATGAGGAACTATATGCAGCTGGAGAACGCTGAGAATGGGAGAAATGGTTTTCCTCAGGGAAGAGCCCCTCAACTGTTTATTCAAAACCAAGTGGTCAGCTCTGAGATCATATACATACAAGTAACATTATACACACTGAGCAAGTTGTATTTATGTATTTAGGAGTATATATATGTATATATACATACATACATACACACACATGTGTACATATGTAACAATAATAAAAGGAGACCATGAATACAAGAGAAAGCAAGGGAGGTACAAAGGAGGGGTGGAGGGAGGAAAAGGATGCATGGGAGATGAAATTATACTTTCAAAAAATATATAAATTATTTAAGAGAACAAGGCTATTACAGAGTAGTTGATGAATGCCTCGACAGATAACTTATGAGTGGATATATGAATAAATGGAGAAAGTGACCCATAAGATATTTGTGAAAAGAACATTCAAGCAGCAACAATGACAGATACAAAGGTTTCAAGCACTGACCATCAATTAGAGCCCTGGGCTGGGTGCTGGGATGAGGCCAGAGTGCACACTGGGAAATAATAGTTTCAGTTAGGAAACTATTATAGTTATTCAGGTTAGAGAAAAGAAATGCAGTGACTTAAAAACTTTGGGGAGGAAGACCTAAGGTGTTTACAATGAAACTCCACTGGCTATGGCTATGAGGGGCGGGATGAAGGGAAGTATCTGCGTCAGGGACACTTTGGGATCGAATGCTAGCTCCTCAGAAGTAAGTGTTGCTTTTGGTTTGTGTAAATAGAGCAGAAATTTTATATTTAATAGGGTAATCTGGCTTTGGTGGAATGCTGGGTATGTGTTTAAGTAAAGCTTTCAGCACATGTTTTGGTAACTGATTCTTCTCCTTTGCTGTGGTACCTGACTTCAGTATTAGGTGCCGGGTGAATGTTAGATAAAGGTCGTGGCTTGGGACTTGAATCCAAGACTGGCTAGTTTTCACATGAACGGCAGCTTCCCTGGTGAGTTGTTCATTAGCTAGCTCTGGAAAGACAGTTTCTCCTGGCTGAACAGGACCCCCAAATGGCCAAACATCATATAGAAACCAAACAAAACTCAAATAATGTCCTCTTTCAATTTAAAATTTAAAACTTGCCAGGCAGCGGTGGCACACGCCTTTAGAGGCAGGTGGATCTGTGAGTTGAAAGCCAACCTGGTCTACAGAGTGAGTTCCAAGCCAGCCAGGGTTACATAGAGAAATTCTTAGAAAACAAAAACAAACAACAACACCCCTCAATTATTTCAACTTCTCTCTAACCCAGGTCCCCACCACCACCACCACCACCACCACCACCACCACCACCACCACCAACAAAACCCCTCAATTATTTTAAATGCTCTTTAACCCCAAGTCCCCAGTAGGTAAGAACATAGTTAAGTCCAAATTACAAGTTCTCTAAAGGACAGCAGTATGTACATACACTCACAAAACCATAATGACATTAAATGATTACAATGATTAACATGGGACTGAAGGAATGGCACAAACTGAATTTTCTGATGCTGTGTATCAATAATTGCATCCCCTCCCACCTCTATGTCTTTCCAGACAGGGTTTCTCTGTGTAATAGCACTGGTTGTCCTGAAACTCGCTTTGTAGACCAGGTTGGCTTCAAACTTACAGAGATCTGTCTGCCTGTTTCCAAAGGCGTGGACTACCACGCCCAGCTGCATGTCGGGTTTTTTGTTTTTTAAATGTAGGGAGAAAGGAAAACATACAGACGTCAAACATCTCACCACCCAAACCACTCAGCCGTGGTCAATTCACACTGAGAAATGGTTGAAAAAAAGGCAAGGAGATTCTGTACTGACTTAAAGCAAGTTGCCTCACACCAACACAGAAAAGGTTACAGTTTCAACTTGAGCTGTGATTTTCATACAAAAATTGGAACCAAGATTTACCGATTACAGCGGCATCCGTACCACATTCCCTAGACGTTTTCTGTAGAATACAAATTAGGTTGTATAATCCACAGGGAGGAATCCCACTATGTATCTAGCCTGCGAAGATTTCATCTTTCTTTACCATAGACACTGGATCTAAGTTTGGCTCTAAAAGAATCCTTTGTTTCACACCCAAGTTTGGCTCCCACGTACAGCATCCTCAAGCTGAGGTGATGAAAACTGAACCCACTCCGCTTGCCTCCCAGGCAAACCTCTGACCACTACACATCATCCAGTTCCATTCAGATACCTAGTCATGCAAGGTTTCTTTCTTCAACATTCATCTTCTCCAACCCTTTCCCCAAACAGCCCCTCGGGTCGCCACCGAGCCACAGACAGGAAATGGGGCTGGCGCCCCTCCTATTCAACCCTGCTCGGAGCCTCGGGTGTGGACGACCTCGACTGCAGATCCCGGGATCCCCAGGATCCTGCTGGTCCCGGTTCACTGGCCCTGGGCTGACAGACAGGACCAAAGGGGCAGCATGGTCCTCGGATGTGATCACTGGAGAGGGGATGCGGCAGGCGGGCCTGGCAACCCCGAACTCGCGCGGCCCCGCACACGCCACGTCAGGCCGTACCTGGCTCGTAGCGTCGCTGGCCGCGGAGCTCAGGAGGCGGCACCCAGGGCTGGGGTCCGGGCTGGGTTCGGCCTCCCTCCCGGACCTCACCCACGGCAGCTGCCCCGCCCAGGCGTCTTCCGATTGGCTCCTTGCATGTTTGCTTCCGGGTGAGAGGTCGCCCGGTCGTCCCAGCAACCGAGGCCCGCTCTGTCCTAGCGCCCAGCTCCCTCCAACCTGCCGAGCTGGCGAGCCTAGGGGAATCGCAGAGTCGCGAAAGCCTGTCTTACACGTCTCCCTCAAGTGAGTGCGCTTCCTCCCAGGCCTCTAGGGAAGGGCGCCTTCACCTGGAGCCGATGGACCCGGAGCCAGCCGCAGCATCCACACTGGAGTGGAGAGGCACCCACAGCCCGGCGTCGGGGGATAAAGCGTGGGCCTCCGAGTCTGTCGTTGGTTTGCTGTGTCTATCACTCCGGATTTGTTTCCTTTACGGTGCCAGAGCAATGACAGAGGTTCCTGCTAATTCACATAATCCAGAGATTTGAATGTGGAAACGTCACCCCTTTATTTAGAGAATGTTTTATTAGTTTCTGTAATGGAACTCACACAGATAAGGCTTTACCTACTTAATACAGTTAAGTAACCCTGTACAAATGGAAAAGAAATTAGCTTAATGTTTCTAGACTAATATGGCTGCTGATTTCTGTACAATGACAACTCAACATGGTAAGCCGGGTGCTTGTGCTTCCCCGCCCCCAAATACAGATTTCAAAAAATTAAAATTAAACATGATATGTGTGTGTGTGTGTAAAGACCAAGTATGTTATGCATCAATAATAACAACAGCTTTTCTAGGTCCTGTAGTCATCTGAACAAAATTGTAGACGTCCAGCCTCGCCTTAAAAACAAACAAACATCACCAAACAACTAGAAAACAGCACAGGTCTGTGACCATTGGGGTACCAGCACAGTGTACATACACACACACATATATCTATATCTATATCTATATCTATATATCTATATCTACATCTATAGACATAGACATAGACATAGACATAGACATAGATATATATAGTTAGCTCTTAAATCATCTGTAAAGAGAACACCCTGAGTAATATTGAAACCGTCTTTGATAAAGCTGCCAGTGCATATCATGGTGCAGGTAGAAGATATTTTACATTCACATGATACAGCACTGCCCCACATTTGTAACACTAGAGGTCGCAAAAGGCATTTGAGACTTCATTCTACTTTTTCCAGCAGAGGGCCCAAATGCTGGTATGACATAGCTCTGTAAAAGAAGTGCACTCTTTTAGATAGGATTTCCTTTCAGCAGTGTTCAAAGTATTACACTCTCACGAGTATCAGCCAAAAAACATTACTGAAAACAAAAGAAGGGGGAAATTTCCCCAAGATAAAACCATACAAGACTGTACTCATCAAACGTGGAAATTTGAAGAGCGGTTGAGGACTGCTCTGTCACTCGTATAATCAGTTGTGTTTACTAGTGTCCTGCTTAGTCCGTTTAATGATTGTGTCTCAAGAGCCATTTATTCCCTAGATAAACATTTTCTGTTAGTACTCAATACTGAGTCGGGTGGTGGGAGGAGATTTAACCCATCTGTGGTCCCTTTTGTAGTGTAGGTGACTGTATAGGGGCAAACACATAAGCATTGTTTTAATAAGACCCTGAGTCCTGGGACTAGAGGAGTTTAGGGATGAGAAGAAATCAGAAAGACTGCAGAGAGGCCATATCTGAGCTAGGGAGTACCTACAGAGTTAGACACAGCCTGCATGGCGTACATAGGGCCATTCTTCTAGTCAAATGTAAGGATGAGAAATTGAGGTATAAGCCATTTTTCTAAGGTCAGAGAAAGTGATGGAATTAATTTAGCCCAATGACAGAGCATGGCAGCTATATTCTGTTCCTATCCAAAGAAGATGTGCATACTTCCAGGAGAGTACAGCATAGCTGCAGTGGGCACTGATAAGCATTGTTAAAGCATCCACCACTGCCCCGCTAAAAAAAAGTTAATTTTATACTAGTAAAATCTTATGAAATAAATAAAAATAGGTCATCTAGGCAAGATGATTTATTTCCTCAGCACTCTATACCAGACAGTAGAATGTGTCTGTGTGAAGAGAATTTATCTGAATACCACTGAAGGCACATTTTGTTGTAGGTCTCATGATATTAAACTATTTAAACTTACTTTTATTTTCTTCAATCTCTTAAAGCATCATCAGAAGTATATAAGATAAAATTCATATTTCCAAATGGAGACACATATGGTAAGCATGCATTTTAATTACCTTTTCATATAGGAAATTTGTTTTACAAAACTTTTTCCAATTCTATGAAAATTTAATTGAAAGATTATTTTGAAAATGCTTCAGTTGATTTTCAAATTTTTCTCTAGAAATATCATAGTATTTCCCTTTCTAGTAATGCTATCTTATAAAACACTATCATAACCAAATTCCTATGTTTGTCATTTCTACAATTATAGGTGCCATTTTAAATATCTAATACTCTCTTCTTTCTTATTTCTCTGAAAGCCAGCTACCTAATTTTTTTCCATAATCCACACATTCAGATCATACAATTAATTCCTCAGTGGTGTTGCAAAAAACCCAATCAAACAAACAACAACAACAAAAAAACCCAACAACGACAAAAACAAAAACAAATATGCATCAGAAACAAGCCTGGGTATCTTTGCATTGGCATTTATAATAGTATCTACCACGGAAGGCTGAGGTGCTGTCACTGTGCGAGCCCACTAATGACAACAACACTAGCAACACCTCATTTATACTTTCATGACAGCAGTCATTTCAACGCTATGTTTCCAAAAAATGCTACTGTTCCCAAGAAGGAACCATGTCTACCTGATTTTACATCTTGAATCCAACTTTCTATTACCTTTTTCTACTAAAATTTGCCCTAAAGTACAGAGGGAAAACAACTTTCTGAGCTGTGAACTATTTTAACCATACATTATATTTCCAGTGGTAAAATAAGACAAGCTAAAGTCATCCCATACCAACTGCACGCTCCCAAAATCAATGCTCTTGTTTTTTAAATTTATCTTTTTTTACAGTCCCATCCCTGTCCACCCTCTGACTGTTCCACAGCCCATGCCTCTCCCCCTACACACCACTCCTCCCCTCACGAAGTTGTCCCCAACCCACACACACACACCCCACCCCAAAGAAACACACACACACACACACACACACACACACACACACACTCCCTGGGGCCAGCCAGTCTCTCGAGGGTTAGTTAGGTGCATCTTCTCTGACTGAGTCCAGACCCAGCAGTCCTCTGCTGTATATGTGTTGGGAGCCTCATATCAGCTCGTGTGTGCTGCCTGGTTGCTGGTCTATTGGTCTGAGAGATTTCAGGGGTCCAGGTTAATTGAAACTGCTGGTCTTCCTACAGAATTGCCTTCCTCCTCAGCTTCTTCCAGCTTTTCCTTAACACAACTCAGGGGTCAGCAGCTTCTGTCCGTTGGTTGGCTGCAAATATCTGCATCTGACTTTTTCAGCTGCTTGTTGGGTCTTTTGGAGGGCAGTCATGCTAGGTCCCTTTTTGTGAGCACTCCATAGCCTCAGTAATAGTTTCAGGCCTTGGGGCCTCCCCCTGAGCTGGATCTCACTTTGGGCCTGTTGCTGGACCTCCTTTTCCTCAGGCTCTTCTCCATTTATGACCCTGCAGTTCTTTCAGACAGGAACAATTCTGGGTCAGAGTTTTGACTGTGGGATGGCAACCCAATCCTTCACTTGATGCCCTCCCTGTCTTTCTTCTGGAGGTGGGCTCCTGTGATTGCTTTCCTGTCCCTCCCAAGTGGGATTGAGGAGTCCTCACTTGGGCTTGTTAACCTTTTTGAGTTCTGTGGATTGTTATTCTATACTTTTTTTTTTTTGCTAATGTCCACTTTTATTGGTATATTATCCCACTTAAATAACAGACATCCTAACAGATGAATAGACATTTAAGTCAAAATCATTATATTTAGATAGGTTACCTTAAAAACCTGTGGAGTCCGTCATCCACTCTGACTCTTAGTTTTAGTCCTAGAAAGCCAGAAAAGAAAAGGCCAACCAAAGCCCACACTGGGGTGGGGGCAGTTGTGAATTGGCTTCAACATAACTTACACCCACCTAGCCCACAGCCCCCATTTCAGAGCTCTGGGTCACAGCTCTGGGCTTCCTTCCTCACTAGATGGTGACTGCACAAGAACTGCCTCTGGGATCTGTGAGAGAAATGGGACAGGCACCCACACCACGCCTAACGGGACTGTCTACATAGGAAGCTGGAAAGACGACAAGGTACCGTGAGCATCTTTAGTCTTGTAGTGGGTAGTAATCCTATGGGTTAGACGGTTCCGAGAAGCTCATTACCAGTTAAAGGTGCATTTAGTAAAGCTAGTTTACTGACTCTCAGCTGTAATCGTATCATGTGGGAGGCTAAGGCATGAGGATCCCGGATCCCTGGGCTATGTTGCAAGACCTGTGTTCAAACTAGATTCTGTAATGAAGATAAATGTTTTTAGTGTCTATTGTTCTACACATAATATTAACCTTATGAATAGAGCTAATATTATCTTTCTCAGAATATTATTATTCTTTACTCAATGAATGAATGCATTTCATTGATTGAGTAAAGCCAAAACTTTATATTTTTTCCATTTAGTCTTCTTGACAGCCTCATGAGAAAGGTACCATTAAAACTCCTTTTTTTATAGATGAGCTAAATCAGCCTCAGGTTTCTTATACAGATGGTTGGTGATAAAGTGGGAATGTGTACCTAGGTCTACTTGAATACAAATTCACATTTAAGAAATCATCCTATCTATTTAGGTGTGAGTGTCACGGCATACAGGAGAAAGTTCCCTCTATCCACCACAGGAGTCGCTGCCATCGACCCTAAGTTGTCAGGCTTGAGAGCAAGCACTCTTACTCACCAAGCCTTCTACTCAGCCTCACACTCGCCTTTTACTCTAAACTCTTGTCCTCATGTTATGCTGTAGACACTTTTCCCACTGAACAATCGGCGTACCCCAAACTCACATTCTTAACAATGACCGTGTAATGTTTTCTAAACTGACTACACTAGTTGCTTTTTAAGACTTCCGATGAACTTTGGTGTCTTGAGGATTCTAATTATCATCACCTTTGGTCGTCATATGTTCAGATAGCCCAGATTCAGAACATTTGAGTTAGTAGGCTTCACAGAAAGACACGAGGCAGGTGGGGTGTGGGGGCTGGGTATGGAAGAAGTGTCTGCCCTTTGCGGAAACAAGAAGTGATACAAAGTTAAAGGTGTTACTGAGAAGCTTGTGTGTGTGGTGCAGGCTGGGTTCTGAGCATTTCCTTTCTTACAATCAGATGAATGGCTTTGGAAGACTTGAACATTTTTCGGGAGCTGTGTATGAAGGACAGTTTAAGGACAACATGTTTCATGGACTGGGGACTTACACATTCCCAACTGGGGCAAAGTATACTGGAAATTTCAATGAAAATAGGTAACCTTACATTTTAAGAATAATTACAATTCTAAAGACTCTCTTCAGTCATGCACGTTAGGGGGTGTAATTAGTGCTAAATGGCCTTTGTGACATTTGATCTCCATAAATGGCAGAAGAATGTAACGGTTATAGCCTTCCAAAGTGCAATATCATTTTGGTAAAGGTGATTAGACTTTCTCTGTATAGCTCTGGCTGTCCTGGAACTCACTCTGTAGACCAGGCTGGCCTTGAACTCAGAAATCCACCTGCCTCTGCCTCCCAAGTGCTGGGATTAAAGGCATGTGCCACCACTGCCCGGCTGAAAACTTCTACCTCAGCCTCTGTGGTCTCTGTTTGTGTAGGGTGAGTGGAAAAATGTTTCATTCTTGAACAAATTTAGCCCAAGAATAATTTTCACCTAAAGTAACTCCTATGGTTAATTTAATAATGATTTACTTCATCCTGACCTGATGTTATGGATATGTTATTATGATAATCTAAAGTATAACCAAAATTAGATAACGTTAAAACTAGAAATGTGCCTACTATTGCCCTTTCTGAGCATATGGTTGCAGAAAATCTAAAAGTGAAATGAAGCATAAGCATAGTTTTATAAGCTTAATCTCACTCCATACCATGCCACCCAATGTTCATTATGAGGCTGGGGATGCAGTTTAGTTGATACAGTGCTTGTCTAGTGTGCAGGAAGCCTCAAGTTCAAACCCTACATCACATAGAATCGAGCGTGGCAGACAGCTCATGCCTGTAATCCTAGCACCTGAGAGTTAAGGTCGGGAGGCTCAGAAGTTCAGTGGCACCCCTGGCTACACGGAAAGTTTGAGGCCAACCTGGACTCAACCTGTCTCAAAAAGAAAATAAATTTATTTATAAATATCCCTTTCACAATCTAGAAATGAAAATGCTATCTAATTGTTATGAAGTCAGTGTGACACATTTCTAGGACTCTGTTTTTGTAACAAGAACACATAAACTATTTGCACTTATATTAATAAAGGGAGGAAAAGGGAACCTGTGGGATGGAGCCTATTCATATATGAATGTATTTTCACAACTTCAGTGGGATCAAAAGAACACTACTCAAGCACAGCACCTCAAACGGGCCGATGACCAAGAAATATTTGTTAAGTAAATGAATGTTTGAGTCGAGCCAAATAACCAATACACAGTTTTCAAGTTTTAGTCTATTGCTTGGTATTATATAAAGTTAATTTTATTTGACCCTGAATCCATGAGCACCAATATTTGCATATAGACAGCGTTTGTTTGAAATAGTGTGTTTTCCTAGTGTATGAAAGCAGGGCACTGCCGGGCAGTGGTGGCGCACACCTTTAGTCCCAGCACTTGGGAGGCAGAGGCAGGAGGATTTCTGAGTTCCAGACCAGTCTGGTCTACAGAGTGAGTTCCAGGACATCCAGGGCTACACACAGAGAAACTCTGTCTCGAAAAAAAAAACAAAAAAAAAGCAAAGCAAAGCAGGACACTGGTGTTGATTAGGAACTGGAAGTGGAAAGGTAAAGTGCCTTAGACAGAGGGTGCAGCATAGCAGCCCAAATAGCTTGTGTCTGGACGGTGAATGACCAGTCCTGAATAATGAGCAAGCTCACTTCTCACTTTTGCAGGGTAGAAGGTGAGGGAGAATACACTGACATCCAAGGCCTGCAGTGGAGTGGTAACTTCCACTTCACAGCCGCCCCCGGCCTGAAACTGAAGCTCTACATGTAGACCTGCTGCCTTCTTGCTGAGGCGTGGGCAGTGCAGCTCCCCTTAGGCAAAGCAGCCGAACCGTCAGCTAAAGTGACCTGCCCTCCTCTGTAAGTCCAATAAAGCTGTCGGCCACTTATGCCTTTCTGAGTATGTATATGTATGTGTGTGTGCACTCATGTATGTTTATGTGTATGTGTGTGTGTGCATATGTGCTTGTATGCATGTACGTATGTGTGCACATGTTCATGCAGGTACATGTGGAAGGCAGAAGTTGATATTAAAATGTCTTTTTTGGGCGAGGTGGTGGTAGTACATGCTTTTAATCCCAGCACTCAGGAGAGGCAAGCAGATCTCCTGAGTTCCAGAACAGCCATAGCTACACATCTTGAAAAAGAAAAAGAAAGTCCTTTTTAATCACTTCTCACCTTTTCTTTTTTTTTTTTTAAGAGACATACTATATAGCCATGGCTGGCCTAAAACTCACTTTGTAGACCAGGCTGGCCTCAAACTCACAAAGATCTACCTGCTTCTTCCTACCAAGTGCTAGGATTAAAGGTGCTGGCCACTAGATTCAATCTTTTCACCTCATTTGTTTCTCAGTGAACCTGGAGCTCACTGTTTCTGCTAATCTGGCTGGCCAGTGAGCCTCCAGGATACACCCCCAGCTCTGCTCACCCCTAGCTGGGCACTGAGGTTATAGGCACATACCAGCATGCCTGGATAGTGAACCATGTCCTTCATGTTTGCAAGACAAGCACTTTGCCCACTGAGCCATCTCCCCAACTCTGGAATTGTATTTTCATTAGGAAATGACTTATTGTGTGAATCAATTCAGAGTTTATGCATGTTTTAAAAATGGAGCAGTACTGTCCAAACGGTGGCTAAGTCACTGTTTAGCTCTGCATCTCAACTTTTTTTTGTCAGCCCCTCCCTCCAGCTTCTGCTTTCATGTTTATTTTGGAAAAGAAGTATTTTTCACAAGATATCCTTTATAGTTATGCAATCAGTTGGTCCCCACTGAATTGGTTTACAGTTGTAGTAAAGCTTAAATCCGTCTTTTAAACAAGAACTTAAGCGTAGTACATTGTTCCTGACTATTGCTGTTGTGTTGTACAGCTCGTCCCCAGGGTTTATGCTTGACCAACCCTTAACACAGATTAGTCACTGCCGTTTCCTGTTTCAACCACTATATACTCTTTGGTTCTATGAATGTGAATATTTCGAATGTCTTATAGAAATGACACAACATTTGACTGGCCGATATAATATCCTGAGTGGTCGGTCAGCTGTATTATATTACAAAATTCCCTTCATAAAAAGCTGAGCAGTGTTCCAGCTAGATGTATAAACAGTTTCTTTCTCTCTTACTGGACGATCTAAGCTTGGCTATTGTGAACTGTGCTGCAGTGAACATAGAAATGTTCATTCAAAACTTCTGTTAGAGATGCTGATTTCAACTCATGTGCATAAGTACCCAGTAGGAATGCTGGATCACACAGTAGGTTTGTTTTTGTCTCTGAGAGCCCTCCATGCTGGTTTTCCATAGTCTGTTTCTACTCACAGTATGTGAGGGTTCAACTTTTTTCCACCTCCTATCTACAGTGTCTTTCTTCTTGTTGACAGTGGTAGTCAACAGTTGGTTGATCTGCCAAGACAACTTGGATCTTGACTGTATGTACAGTCCAGGCTATACTCAACTCATGATTGTCCTCTCTCTACCTCCTGCATGCCAGCTTTCCAGCAGTCCTGAGTGGTTGGTTTGGTTTTAATAGTTCTGTGGTTTTGCTGTCAGCTATCCTAACTTGTACAAGGTGGTAGTGAAAAGTATGAAAGATATAAAAATAAGTTTTTTATGACCCCTAGCAGACTGAGCAGAACTAAGAATGCAAATCAGCCAGTTCAGAGCTCTGGGTTCCAGGAACTTGGCTTAACTCAGAGCCTCGGGGCTCTGGTTCCTGAGACCTGCCCCTCCTGGCCGAACTACAATGAGGGCGGAACTAGGAATGGAGGTCAACTGGTTCACAAGGCTCTCCACCCTGCCGACCAGTAGAAGAAGATTACATTCCTACAATGAATATGTTCCCCTCCCTAACTGACTGAATACTTTGGGTTGGAATTCCCCCTCACTCCCCCTAGTTTGTGATTTTTCCCTTTAAATACCCCTTGTTCCTTGTGCTCAGGGTCAAACTCCTCTGGCCTGCTAGGCTACGTGTTCGACCCCAGATCTGGCTTCCCCTGAATAAACCTCATGCTGTTGCATCAAGATCGGTCTCTCGTGAGTTATTGGGTGCGTCATCCCGAGACTTGAGCGAGACTCCCCAGCTCTGGGGGTCTTTCAGTAGCATGTTGTGGTTTTTGTTTTTGTTCCCCAGAGATTTGTGAACTGAACATTTTGCTTGCTCATGGGGCTTTTTGTATCTTTTCTGGAAAAACATCTACTCAGGTTCTTAGTCCAGGTTTTAATTTAGTAAATTTTTTTTCTTGTTTCTTTCCTCTCCTCCCTTCTTCTGTCTTCCTTATTTATTTTTCTTTTCTTTTGAGACCAGATATCACGTGTATTCCTGCCTGAACTGGAACTTTTAAATATTTTTCATTATATTATGTATATGAATATTTTGCCTGTATGCACCTCTGTGCACTATGATATGCATGCAGTTCCCGTGGAGATCAGAGGTTGGCGTTGGATCTACTGGATTGGAGGTACAAATGGTGGTGTGATCAAACCTGAGTCCTCTGTAAGAACAACCTGTGCTCTTAATCTCTGAACCATCTTTCTATCTACCTCTATCATGTAGACCAGGGTGGCCTCGAACTCACAGAGATCCACTGCTTAAAGGTATATGTGGCCACGCTTGGTCCATTGTTTTCTCTTTTACATCTATTTGCTTATGTGTATGCCCACATATGTGTGTTCTCATGGTGTATGTGTGTGTAGGTGTGTACGTATGTGTGTATGTGTGTGTGTGTGTGTGTGTGTGTCCGAGGTCAGCATGTGGGAAGTGCCCTGGTTTTCTCCTTACATCTGTTTTCCCCTCTTTTTTTTTTTTTTTTTTTTTAAAGATTTATTTATTTATTTGTTTTTGTTTTTTGTTTTTTTTGTTTTTTTGTTTTTTTTTTTTGAGACAGGGTTTCTCTGTGTAGCCCTGGCTGTCCTGGAACTCACTCTGTAGACCAGGCTGGCCTCGAACTCAGAAATCTGCCTGCCTCTGCCTCCCAAGTGCTGGGATCAAAGGCGTGCACCACCACTGCCAGACAGATTTATTTATTTTTATTTATATGAGTACACTGTAGCAGTCTTCAGACACACACCAGAAAAGTACATCAGATCCCATTACAGATGGTTGTGAACTACCATGTGGTTGCTGGGAATTGAATTCAGGACCTCTGGAAGAGCAGTCAGTGCTCTTAAACACTGAGCCATCTCTCTAGCAATCCCTACTTTTGATGGTACATAACTCTTTCTTTTTTATTAAACAATGAAATTTATTTTAAAATATATAACTCAGTATTGACATTTTTTGTTTGTTTGTTTTTTGTTTTTTTGTTTTTTTGTTTTTTGTTTTTCGAGACAGGGTTTCTCTGTGTAGCCCTGGCTGTTCTAGAACTCACTCTGTAAACCAGACTGGCCTCGAACTCAGAAATCCTCCTGCCTCTGCCTCCCAAGTACTTGGATTAAAGGCATGTGCCATCACCGCTCAGCTCAGTATTGACATTTTTTAAGTCATCAAAATAATTTATAGGGCTGGAGAGATGGCTCAGCAGTTAAGAGAGCCAACTGCTCTTCCAAAGGTCATGAGTTCAAATCCCAGCAACCACATGGTGGCTCACAACCATCCATAATGAGATCTGACGCCCTCTTCTGGGATATCTGAAGACAGCTACAGTGTACTTACATATAATAAATAAATAAATCTAAAAAAAAGTTTACAAAATAATTTATAATAGTTAAATACCTCTTAAATATACATGTAAGGAACATGTAAGGCCAGAAGGCCAGGTAGACATTAGAAGCATACTCAGAGTAGAAGGAAAATGTGTGCAGTGAATAGATAAGAGTGAAGCTCCCCTGGAATCCCCCATGACGTAACCAAGAGATAAGCAGACGCGACCGAATGACACTGACAAGGCTTAGACAGGGTATAAAAACCCAAAGCTCCAAGACCCCAGGGCATTTGACATGACTTGCCTCTAGAGTCCATGTTGGACGCCTCATCGCTCAAATGAACTGGACCCGAACCAGCACATTCATACTCAGCATCTACTGCACCAGACTAAGCATTCATCACCACCTACGGCTGATTGAGCATCCGTATGCCCAGAGAATCGGCATATGCCAGCGGATCAAGAAAGCGATACTGACGAAGGAGCCGAGACACGTCCGAGCCCGAACCAAGGAGGAAGACTCCCTCCGAGCGCGCCGTCAGGTCGTATACCCATGATGACCCTTAGCAAGCATTTGTAGGGCATGAACCTAGCGTCTTGCCAGGTTCAAGCCATAGTGATAGTGTTTGACCCTATGAGATTTGCAATCATAGCTGTAGTCTTTGGATTGACTTGTTTCCTGTGGTGTTGTATTTGTTCTGTTGAATATACGCATAAAACCAACCAAACGCCCCTGTCATCTGTTACAACAGGCTCCCCAGGCGAAGGCCTGGCAAGTGCTCGCGACAATACATGACATCTTCTGAAGCTAAAAGTAATATGCACTCAGCCAGTTTTTAAAATCTATATGGAACATTAAACATGATAGAAGTAGAAAAAAATCTCTTAAGAAGTCCTCTATGAAAGGAAATTATGGCAAGTTCCTGATTACACAGAAACCATTCCATCTCCAAGGGAGAATATGCAGTGTAACTGTAGCTTCATAGAATGAATTGGGTAGTGTTCCTTCCGTTTTTATTTTGTGGAATAGTTTGAAGAGTATTGGCATTAGGTCTTCTTTGAAGGTCAGATAGAATTCTGCACTAAAACCATCTGGTCCTGGGCTTTTTTTGGTTGGGAGACTTTTAATGACTGCTGCTATTTCATTCGGAGCTATGGGATTGTTTAGATGGTTTATCTGATCCTGGTTTAACTTTGGTATTTGATATCTGTCTGGAAAATTGTCCATTTCATCCAGATTTTCCAGTTTTGTTGAATATAGGCTTTTGTAGTAGGAGCTAATGATTTTTTTTAATTTCCTCAGTTTCTGTTGTTATATCTCCCTTTTCATTTCTGATTTTGTTAATTTGGATACTGTCTCTGTGCCCTCTGGTTAGGCTGTCTAAGGGTTTATCTATCTTGTTGATTTTCTCCAAGAACCAGCTCCTGGTTTTGTTGATTTTTTGTATGGATCTTTTTGTTTCTACTTGGTTGATTTCAGCTCTGGGCTTGATTATTTCCTGCCGTCTACTCTTCTTGGATGTATTTACTTCTTTTTGATCTAGAGCTTTCAGGTGTGCGGTTAAGCTGCTAGTGTAAGCTCTCTTCAGTTTCTTTTTGGAGGCACTCAGAGCTATGAGTTTTCCTCTTAGCACTACTTTCATTGTGTCCCATAAATTTAGGTATGTCTTGCCTTCATTTTCATTCAATTCCAAAGTCTTTAATTACTTTATTTCTTCCTTGACCAAGTTATTGAGTAGGGAGTTGTCCAACTTTCATGTGTATTTGGGCTTTCTGTTGTTGTTGGCTTTTTTGCTATTGAAGACCAGCCTTAGTCTGGGGTGATCTGATAGAATGCATGGGATTACTTCAGTCTTCTTGTATCTGTTGAGGCCTGTTTTGTGACTGATTATATGGTCAGTTTCTGTTGTATCCCTTACTGCAGACTGACAGCCTGTGCCTAGAGGCAGCCACCTGCGGAGCTAAACATTGACAGTTGCCTTTGAAGACTGCCTGGAAGTTACACCTAGCTGTGAACGTGCCTACCTGCTGGGGACTCTGGGTTGCCAGAGACTTTGGCGTCTGATGTCTGCTGAAGGGTTTATGTTATGCATATATCTTGTACCTGCTGGTTCGGGTTTCAGTTTTACCTGTGCCTATACATGCTCTAAAGATCCCTAAGTAAATTGAAGCCTTGATATGAATGCTACTTGGCTCCGTGTTTCCTTTGTCTCTTGATCCCTCTTATTTTCCAGGTCTCTGTTTCAACCCTCTGTCCTGAGAGAACCCAGACCCGTGGAGCTGCTGGCCTGCTCTACCCAGTAGTTTCGGGTACCATGAGGTGCTGAAAAGAAGGTATATTCTTTTGTTTTAGGATGAAAGGTTCTATAGATATCTGTTAAATCCATTTGGTCTATAACTTCTGTTACTTTCATTGTGTCTCTGTTTAGTTTGTGTTTCTATGATCTGCCCATTGATGAGAGTGGGGTGTTGAAGTCTCCCACAATTATTGTGTAAGGTGCAATGTGTGCTTTGAGCTTTAGTAAAATTTCTTTTATGAATGTGGGTGGCCTTGCATTTGGAGCATAGATGTTCAGAATTGAGAGTTCTTCTTAGTAGATTTTTCCTTTGATGAGTATGAAGTGTCCTTCCTTATCCTCTTTCTTTTTCTCCTTCGTTCTTTCTTTTTTCTTTTTCTTTTTCTTTTTTCTTTTCTTTTTTTTTTTCTTTTTTTCTTTTTTCTTTTTTTTTGAGTCAGGGTTTCTCTGTATAGCCCTGGCTGTCCTGGAGCTCACTCTGTAGACCAGGCTGGCCTCGAACTCAGAAATCCACCTGCCTCTGCTTCCCAAGTGCTGGGATTAAAGGCATGTACCACCACTGCCTGGCCTTCCTTATCCTTTTTGATAACTTTTGGTTGAAAGTTGATTTTATTCAGTATTAGAATGACTACTCCAGCTTGTTTCTTGGGACCATTTGCTTTGAAAATTGTTTTCCAGCCCTTTATTCTGAGGTAATGTCTATCTTTGACACTGAAGTGTGTTTCTTGTATGCAGCAAAATACTGGGTCCTGTTTATGTATCCAGTCTGTTAGTCTATGTCTTTTTATTGGGAAATTGAGTCCATTGATGTTAAGAGATATTAAGGAATGGCGATGGTTGCTCCCTGTTATTTTTGATGTTATTTTTATGTTTGTGCAGCTATCTTCTTTAGGGTTTTTTGAAAGAAGATTACTTTCTTGCTTTTTCTAGGATGTCTCTCCTTGTGTTGGAGTTTTCCATCTATTAGCCCTTGTAGGGATGGATTTGTGGAAAGATACTGTGTAAATTTGTTTTTGTCATGGAATATCTTGGTTTGTCCATCTATATTAATTGAGAGTTTTGCTGGGCTGGCATTTGTGTTCTCTTAGGGTCTGTATGACATCTGCCCAGGATCTTCTAGCTTTCATAGTCTTTGGTGAGAAGTCTGGTGTAATTCTGGTAGGTCTGCCCATATATGTTACTTGATCTTTTTCCTTTACTGCTTTTAATATTCATGTTTGTTTGTTTGTTTGTTTTGTACATTTGGTGTTTTTATTATTATGTGACAGGAGGAATTTCTTTTCTGGTCCAGTCTATTTGAGGTTCTGTAGGCTTCTTGTATGTTCATGGGCATCTCTTTCTTTAGGTTGGGGAAGTTTTCTTCTATAATTTTGTGGAAGATATTTACTGGCCCATTACGTTGGGAGTCTTCCCTCTCTTCTATACCTATTATCCTTAGGTTTGGTCTTCTCATTGCATCCTGGATTTCATGGATGTTTTGGGTTAGGAGCTTTTTGCATTTTGCATTTTCTTTGACTGTTGTGTCAATGTTTTCTATGGTGTCTTCTGCACCTGAGATTCTCTCTTCTATCTCTTGTATTCTGTTGGTCATGCTTGCATCTATGGCTCCTGACTTCTTTCCTAGGTTTTCTATCTCCCTTTGTGATTTCTTTATTGTTTCTATTTCCATGTTTAGATCCTGGACGGTTGTGTTCCGTTCCTTCCCGACCTTCCTGGACGGTTGCGCTCTCCTGTAATCTTTAAGGGATTTTTGTGTTTCCTCTTTCGGGGCTTTCTTTACCTGTGCTCCCCTGTATTTCTTTAAGGCAGTTATTTATGTCCTTTTTTTTTCTTTTTTAACTTTTATTACATTATGATGAGAAAAGTTACATGATTTCAATTTATCTGAATTTGTTAACATTTAAAAACATATTTTAAGTAAACAGAATTAAATCACATTCTTGTTTCCCTTTTGTACCCCAACTCCTCCCAGAGACCCCCCTTCAATACCTACAATATCTTTTTTTGTCATATTCCTTAAAATTTATAAAATATTATAACAATAAAAATAAGTATTATAAAAGTTGTTTGATATAAAACAACAATCAATTTAACAATCTTATGTAGATGCTTTGTCTACGGCAATACTGAAAATACATACGTTTTTCTCAATATAAATTTTAAGCAACTCCAAACGTATTAACTGTATATTTCAAAATAATACATCATTACTAGTGTTTTCTTAAATGAAGATAAATATATAAAGTGTTTTTGTTTGTTTGTTTTGTATTTAGTAGAGCTTAAAATCTTGGCTCTTACTGTGGTAACTTGATACAAGAGTTACAAACGTCAAGCAAAGCACTTAGTCTCTTTGTTATTCTCCTACAAGCCCCCTCCCAATTTAATTGTCTACATTTCTTTTGGGTATATAAATACTATTAAAATATGTAAGCTGTTCTGAAAAACCATAGTATACTGTAAAAATGTGAAATAAACAATACTACTAATAGAGAGGCGAGATAGGAGAAGCAAGATCTCATGTTGTACACAGCAAGACATTGTCACGAACAAACAAGCTGAAAGTGTATATGGATGGTATAATATTGGATCTATTTCTCCAATTACCAAATTAGAGAGACCATTGGATGACAATCAGCAAGTTTCTAATTCCTCATGTTTTTGGATTTCAATTGATTAGGATATGTTGGTAATATTAATTTTCATATTAAGATAAAGAAAAATTAATTGTTACTTCCTGTTGTAAGAGGTGAAATTATGTTTGTGTGGATTTGTTGAAAGATTACTTTCTTGCTTCTTCTTGGGTGTAGTTTTGCTCCTTATGTTGATGTTTTCCATCTATTATTCTTTGTAGGGCTGGATTTGTGGAAAGATATTGTGTAAATTTTGTTTTGTCATAGAATATCTTGTTTTCTCCATCTATGGTAATTGAGAGTTTTTCTGGGTATAGTAGTCTGGGCTGGCATTTGTGTTCTTGTAGGGTCTGTATAACATCTGCCCAGGATCTTCTAGCTTTCATAGTCTTTGATGAGAAGTCTGGTGTAATTCTGATAGACTTGCCTTTATATGTTAAATGACTTTTTCCCTTACTGCTTTTAAAATTCTTTCTTTGTTTAGTGCATTTGGTGTTTTGACTATTATGTTTCAGGAGGAATTTCTTTTCTGGTCCAGTCTATTTGGAGTTCTGTAGGCTTCTTGTATGTTCATTGGCATCTCTTTCTTTAGGTTAGGGAAATTTTCTTCTATGATTTTGTTGAAGATATTTACTGGCCCATTACCTTGGGAGTCGTCACTCTCTTCTATACTTATTATCCTTAGGTTTGGTCTTCTCATTGCATCCTGGATTTCCTGGATGTTCTGGGTTAGGAGCTTTTTGCTTTTTGCATTTTCTTTGACTGTTGTGTCGATGTTTTCTATGGTGTCTTCTGCCCCTGAGATTCTCTCTTCTATCTCTTGTATTCTGTTGGTGATGCTTGCATCTACCACTCCTGATTTCTTTTCTAAGTTTTCTATCTCCAGGGTTGTCTCTCTTTCTGATTTCTTTATTGTTTCTATTTCCATTTTTAGATCTTGAATGGTTTTGCTCATTTCCTTCACCTATTTGACTTGTGTTTTCCTGTAGTTCTTTAAGGGATTTTTGTGTTTCCTCTTGAAGAGTTTCTAGCTGTTTATCTGTGTTCTCCTATATTTCTTTGAGGGTGATATTTATGTCTTTTTAAAAGTCCTGTATCATCATCATGAGAAGTGATTTTATATCTGAATCTTGCTTTTCTGGTGTGATGTTGTGTCCAGGACTTACTATGGTGGGAGTATTGGGTTCTGATGATGCCAAGTGACCTTTGTTTGTGTTGCTTGTATTCTTATGCTTGCCCTACATCATCTGGTTATCTGCCCTTGCTAAATCTGACTGGAGCCTGTCCTTCCTCTGATCCTGGTTGTGTCAGAACTCAGAATAAAGCTGTCTCTGTGATCCTGTGATTCTGGGATCCTATGACCTTGGGCTTGTTAGAGCACCTGGGAGTAGAGTTTCCCCTGGGTGTTTTGGGACTGGCTGCAGAGTTTGCACCCAAGGTCTGCTTAGAGCACCAGCCCAGACAGACAGGAAGAAACCTGAGTCACTGGGCTGGCGGAGTTCCTGTGTGCCTGGTTCTGCTGGTTCTGTCCCAGTTTTGGGACAGATGTTGTGTCCTCCTCACCTCTGATCCTGGGCGTGTTAGAGTCTATTTATATCCTTCTTAAAGTCCTCTATCATCCTCATGAGATGTGATTTTAAATCAGAGTCTTGCTTTTCCAGTGTGTTGGAGTATCCAGGGCTCACTGTGATAGGAAGACTGGGTTCTCTGATGATGCCAAGTAGCCTTTCTGTTGCTTATGTTTTTGCCCTTGCCTCTCAGCATCTGGTTATCTGTAGTGTTAGCTGGTCTTGCTGTCTCTGACTGTGACTTGTCGCTCCTACAAGCCTGTGTGTCAGTACTCCTGGAAGACCAGGTCTCTTTGGCAGGTATTTGTGTATGGAGCTCTGTGGCACAGGATCAGCTTCAGGTGCTCCTGATTCCCTTCTTTCCTTCCATTTTTATTTTTCTGATATAGGCACTCACTCTGTGGCTTAGGCTGGCCTAGAACGTACACAGCCCAGGATGCCTTCAAACTCACAATCCTTTTGTCTCCATCTACTCAATTCTGGAATTACATGTGGGCACACACCTAGCTTGTTTTTTTTGTTTGTTTTTTTGTTTTTGTTTGTTTTTGTTTTATATTTTAATTCTCAAATAATTAAGTGTTCCCTATATATTTTTCAGATTAACTTTTTTTTTCAAGATAGGGTTTCTCTGTGTAGCCCTTGCTGCTATGTAGACCTCAAACTCACAAAGACCCATCTGCGTTTTCTTCCTGAGTGCTGGGATTAAAGGGCTGTGGCACCACACAAGGCCAATTATGTGATTTTAAAATATATACATTTAATTTTATGAGGGAGAGGAAGTTGGTGAGATACTCATGGAGGCCAGCAGAAGGCATTAGAGTCCTCTGGAGCCAAAGTTACAGACAGTTTTGAGCTGCCCAAGTGTGGGTACTGGGACCAAAATTGGGTCTTCTGCAAGATCAGGAATCACTCTTGAGGGCTGAGCCATCTCTCCAGCCCTGAGTATGTTGGTTTAAGTTCTTTATTCTGTTCATATGTTGTATCACACACTGGTTCATTTTTGTATGTTGAAACATCTTTTCTATGTTGAAGTATCTTAGGGGTGTATCTCACGTGGTATATGGTCTTGGTTTGGTATGGCACTAAACTCCATAGGCAAGCATTATGAAAACAGACAAGAAGCATGTTTTAAACTAGAACCTCTACACCACAAAGCAAGCAACAGAGTGGATAGCCAACCTATGGAACAACCTATGCAACGGCCATATTTCAAAAAGTCGGTCTGGACTGAGAGTCAGCTCAGCAGTAAAGAGCACTTGCTACTCATGATGAGGGCTAGAGTTCAGATCCCACATTAGGGGGCTCACAAAAGCCTATAACTCCCACTCAGTGGCATTTGACTCCTCTATTGGTCTCTGTGAGGACCTGCACACTCGCGTGCGTGCATGTGTATACACACATATACACACACAAAATTAAATAAACAAGTGTCTTTTTTTTTTTTTTTTTTTTTTTGGTTTTTTTGAGACAGGGTTTCTCTGTATAGCCCTGGCTGTCCTGGAACTCACTCTGTAGACCAGGCTGGCCTCAAACTCAGAAATCCACCTGCCTCTGCCTCCCAAGTGCTGGGATTAAAGGCGTGTGCCACCACTGCCTGGCACAAGTGTCTTTTCTTAAAAATAGTTCATCTGAAGTACACTGGTGTTTTGCCTGCATGTATATCTGTGTGAAGGATCCTGAAGTTACAGACATCTGTGAGCTGCCATGTGGATCCTGGAAATTGAACTAGGGTCCTCTGGAAGAACAGGCAGTGCCCTAACCACTGAGCCACCTCTCCAGCCCCAAATTTTAAGAAATTACAAAACAAAAGCAGGCATGATGGAAGGGCTGAAGAGCTAGATGGTGATGCTTGCATAGTCCTGGAAAAGCCTGCTAAGGCGGCCCATGTCTGTTTTGTTTTGTTTTGTTTTGTTTTGAAACAGCGTTTCTCTGTATAGCCCTGGCTGTCCTGGAACTCACTCTGTAGACCAGGCTGGCCTCGAACTCAGAAATCTGTCTGTCTCTGACTCCTGAGTTCTGGGATTAAAGGTATATGCCACCACTGCCCGGCTCTCATGTCTTTAATCCCAACATTTTGGAGAGAGAGATAGGAGAATCAGGAGTTCAGGGTCATTTTTGGCCAGACTTGTCTACATGAATACCTGTCCAAAAAAAAAAAAAAGAAGAAGAAAAAGAGGAGGAGGAAGAGGAAGGGAAGGAGAGGAAAGAGGAAAGAAGAAAGGAGAAAGAACAGAAGAAGGAGGAGGAGGAAGAGGAAGAGATGAAGCAGAAAGAAGAGGAGGAGGAGGAGAGGGGCAGAGAGAGGGAGAGATAGGAGGGAGAACGAGAGGGAGAGGAAGGGGAAGGAGAAAAGAAGAAAAGGAGTAAAAAAAGAAAGCTAGCCAAAAATCCCAGCCTGGATTGAGGAGGCGCTCATGAGGTCCACCCCCAAGAGAGATGCTGTTAGCAGCAGATGGTTGCTGGAGAGGGGCAGTCTTTTCTTCAGGGATGCAGCCCCTGAGAGGTGCCTATCCTCCAGCAGAGGGTCCTCCACTCATGCACATCCACGGGGGTTTAAAAAGCACATGTAGCCGAGAAGGGAAAGCTGTGGTGGGGAGGGGATTGTGGGGGTAGATCTGAGCAAAACACATAGACAGGCATGACATTCTTAAACAATAAAATAATCTTGTAAATATATTAAGATATACTGAATTATTCAATTCAAAGGAACAGTTTTATGTACGATATAGAAATTACATCTCAATTTCTCAAATGTACATCTGTAGTTATCATATAGTCTGTGCTCAAAAATCTTAAGCTACATTCCCAGGCCCCTAGAAAGCTACTTTTCCAGATAAAATAATGTTTAAAAGTGTCAAAACTGCATTACTGAATTATTGTACTGTACCCATAAATATGTACTATTAAAAAATGAAATAAGATTTGAATGGAAAAATTACCAAAGTAGTATATATCATCTATAGTTTTAAAATTACATTAAAAATCAGATTTTAAATTCTATTCCAAAACTGACCAAAATGAAAAAAAAGTTGAAATGAGTACCTTGTGTCATATATCATTTAAAATATTATAAATGTGTTTCTTAATGACATTCATATGATGACATTTTTATTCTTTAGTGTGCTAACATAGATTTTGGTTAAAATATCTTTTGAAGTATTAAAAATGGTATTTTATTTTATGTAATAGCTTTGTTGTTAATTTCAAAAGACTAGTGCTCAAAGAAATCCTGTCTTAACCCCTCCAAATAATAATAATAATAATAATAATAATAATAATAATAATAATAAGAAGGCATTTTTTGGATGTGTTGCTTAGTGTTAGCTAGTATTGCTTTAAATTAAATAGTATTATTATTGTACTGCCATTTATTAGGAGCTAACTACCAGATAAGTTAAAATGAGGTAGCAGATGCTGTCAGGAGCCAGGACATAGAATGTCAACCCAGAACATCTGGGAATACTCCATAGAGAAAAGCACATGCTTTGCAGTGAGCTAGAGCTCTCCTTACAGCTTTCTTCAGTGTATTTATGGCATCAAAATAGATGTTTTACTTTTTAAGTATGTAGCTTTGTCTTGTAGTAGTAACTTTCCGGGATGTGAGTCTTGCGTTTCTCTAAGGTGCTGAAATCCTCCCCCTGAAGTGATATTCTTCCTCTCACCCCTGGAAGGCAGACTCAGCTTCCCTCATTTGATTAGTTGACCTGGAGCTTATGTAATTAGGAGAGACACGAGTTTGCCTCATTTAAGAGCCTGTTAGCATATGACAGTCTCCTATCAAGGGAAGGCAATCGTCTCCACAGCTTCTCTCTGTAATCTGTAAGTCACTTCAGAATCCAAATGAGTCTTGGTCTGAGGATGAGCTAACCACAGCAGGCACCATGGGGTGAGTACATGCCTGGAGAACCAGGAAAGGGGAAATAGTTTTATACGAACAAAGCCACTCATCTTTATCTATGGTGTACTAACCCAACTTAGAGTAACATTTATTTAAGGCAGACATTCAAATAAGTCATTTTTACTTCAGGAGTTACAATTTGTAAAGCATTCATTCATTTTCTTGATTAGCGTTTATGTTTGGATCTGCCTTTGCAGGCTGTCAGCTTGTGACATGTCTGGGGACTGAAGTGATTCTGCACATTTACATTTTTAGTTGAAGCTGGGTTAACTTTAAGAACAGTTTTAAAGAGAGAGTGAGAGAATTCTTTTATTTACAAGGCAACATTAAACCAACACATGCATGCTTCTTTAAGATTAAGAATATTCAAAGCATGAAAAAGATGGGGGAATGTGGATGGTTAGTTTATTTATGCCTCTCTGACCAAGAACAAGGGTAGAGGAGTTTCGGTCAGAGCTCAGTGTTCTATGGACAGTAACAGATGTACTGACAGATCCTGTATACAGGTGAGTTCATTACACAGAGGTATTTATTTGTGAAACATTTCCAAACAGTTCATGGGGGGTTGGGGTCTAATGAAAAACAAAACAGATTTCTCTCAAAAGCTTCCTATTCTTTTTTGAAAGTGTTTAATTGTATAACAACGGTTACATGCATTTTAGATGCTTAGACAACACTGTCTGGATGTAGACTTGCCTTTGTCCTCTTACCTTCATGTAGCTCCTTTCAATACACAATTATGTCATGCAGAATACTGATGTTTCACTGAAGGTTACTTGGGGAGGGTTCCACAGAAATGATCAGACATTTGTGTGAAAGGATTTTGGCACTCTTATCCCAAAACAGTTTCCACTAATTCTAGTTAGTAGTCACCACTTTGTTGATGACCATGACTCTGCAGAGACAGTGCTAACCCTGTGTTAAAACTAGGGCTTTTGAAAGAAACACCATACGTTAATTTTTTTCAGTGCTGGGGATTATACTCAGGGCGTTATACATGCTGGGTAAACACTCTACCACTGAACTCTATCCCCAGTCCTTGTCATTAACTTAAAAAATAATGTATTTTTCTTCTATGAACAATGGTGTTTTGCTTGCATGTATGTCTATGTGAAGGTGTTGGATCTTGGAGTTAACAGACAGCTGTGAGCTGCCGTGTGGGTACTGGGAATTGAACCTGGGTCCTCTGGTAGAGCAGCAGGTGCTCTTAATCACTGATCTCTTAACTCACCAGCTCTGTTATTAACTTTTAATATAAATAGAAATGAAATTGTTTCGAGCTAAGCATTAACAAAGAAGCCCTGATCGAAGACTTCACAAGCATTTGCTTGATTTCTTTGGAGCAGAAGTGAAAGGCCTCTCCTTGGGCCCTCCTGGGCTGCCTTGTCTGGAGTCAGTAAGCCTCCATGCAGCCACCAGGGAGCCCCAGGCAAGGTCAGGAAGCCCTCTTGTTTACCTCCCTCTGCTGCTTCCTTCTTTCCATTAAGAACAGAACTCCTCCCTTTTGGGGGAGCAAAACTGGATTTCAAGGATCTTTGGAAAGTGTCTTTCTATCTTTTAAAAAAAAAAAAAAAAAAGTAAAGTGAAACATTTGTGCATGCAATTTCAGATTTGTAGATAGTTTGAAACCAAGTTCATAGAACCACTCCCCAGGCTCTAGATGAAGAACACTGGATAGTTTGTTGTTGTTTTTAAAAAATATTTATTTATTTATTTATTTATTTATTTATTTTTGAGCCAAGATCTCTTGTATTCCAGGCTGACCTCATGCTGTATAGCTAGCCAGAACCTTGAACCTTCTGATCCTTCTTCCTCCACTTCCCCAAGTGTTGGGATTACAGGTGCAGGGCACCGTGGCTCTTTTAAAAGAACAGTTGATTTTGAATTTAGGATATGAGTATAATTAATTTGTCTAACATTTTTCTTAGTTTCCTGAGTTCTATAAAATGTAAAAATCATTAAGAGAATGATTCTATTTTCAGAGGTAGGGTCACTTTACCAATTCTGCCCTCTTTTAGACCCCTCCCCCCAGCCACCCAGTTTGCTTAAGACAGGAGTCCAGTTTAACCGAACACGTCTTTTTACTGCTGAGTCTCTCATGCTACGGTCAGGCCCCTGGGACTTGATTAATCACTCGTGCCTCTGGAGAAAGCTCCAGGAACCACTGATGAAAAAGAAAATCATTTTGTTTCCAAGGTTCAGTGCCCCAAATAAGAAGAGCTAAACGAGCGCACACCGCTCAGGACTATACAGGGCTTTCTTCTGTTCCGTAGCTCAGGGAGTTGGGTCTCGCTGGTTCCTGCCTTGTTGATGAAGACATAAGCTTCCTAGAATAGTCAGACATGCAAAAGTGGCTGCTGATCAGAAGCTTGAGTTTGTCCATTCGGAGACATCTCTAGAACTTTTCCTGAGATGAGGGGATGACTGTCTTGGATTTGTATTTGGGTCCTGCTTAACTCAAAGCTATTTAAGGGCTCATGCCAAGCCCTTTCCATGTTGCCTCAAGCTATGCTGGCATGCTTTTAGTGAACAACAAAGAAACAAATATTACAAAATTTCCATATTCTCTAAAGAGTCACCTTCCCTCTAATTTCTTATGGAGTGTGGAATGATTAAAGATGGTCCATAAAGATGTATATAGAGATAACTTGTGATGTGGAAGGACCTTAAACCAGCTTGGTGATGCATCCTTGTAATCAGAGTGCTGGGGGAATGAAGGCAGGGTTAGCATATTTTTAAGGCCAGCCTGGGCTATGCGATGACTTCTGTTCAGACTAGCCTGGATTATATAATAAGGCAATGTTGGGGGGGGGGGGGGGGGGGGGGGGGGGGGGGGAGGGAGGGAGGGAGAGAGAGAGAGAGAGAAACTGTGTAGTGTAAAATACCCTGCCACTATTTAACTGATAGCCATATTTCTTTGGAATCTCCCCACCAACCCCTTTTAACCCCAGTGCTAGAGGATAAGCCCAGGGTACTACACATTCTTGGTAAACATTTTATCATTTAGCTATGCCCCCAGCTCTAACTGTATTTCTTTCTTGTATTCCCATGTATCCCACACTGGACTTGAACTCCCTGTGCAGCCCAGCTGGTCTCTGACTTGTATAGATCTTCTTGTGTCAGCTTCCTGAGTGGCAGGGTTAGAAGTGTGCGTCACCGCGCCCAGCACTGCTTATCTTTATGAAGGTTGTTGTGGCCGCCTCTCCTATCTCTTAGCATAGCCAATGCATTTCTAAATGACATCCAGCAAAAATAAAGTTAAGGTTCTATTAATATTGTGCACACAACAAGCTCATTACTACAGAATGGTCAATAATTTTAGTTTCTCAGTTCCAGTCAGTTTAATTTTGTAAAATCTGTTACGGTTATATTTTCTACCTCTGAATTTGTGAGTCTAACTTATTTTCTTAAGCCAAGCAAGGCATTCAGCTCATGTAGGAACTGTTGACAGCCACTTCTGTCTGTGTCCTCCTTTCCTAAGAGTAGCTTTTAAAATTCAGGCCATGGTTATCTGTCCTTGAGTTATTAAAGGGGCCTCCCTCCCTGGCCTCTTTGCAGCTGGCTTCTCTGGATAGTCCTTAAGTCATCACCTACACAAAGCCTGACCTGTTGCTTCTGTGCTTGAAAACCTCAGCGACTACTCTCTTCACTGCGTGCCAGCCTCCAAAGAAAGTGTTCACGGCCATCCATCTGTCCCGTCTGTCAGTCCAGACTCGCCCTCTACTCTACTTACTGGCTTCTTAGGATCCCCACCCACCTCCACCTGTATTCTGTTGTGATTCATTGTTTTAGTATTTCCTGCAAAGCTCAGCTCAAAGCCTGTCTCCTTGCAGCTAGGGCTCGTCCTTGTCCTCTGCACTCACTCCACTTTTCACACTACCTTGTGTGTCTGAGTTATTTGTGGGATTCATTTTTCACTGCTAGACTGAAGGCTCCTTGCAGCAGGACTGTCATTTTCAAAAGTGTCCCTCACCACCAGTCATACACCTGTTACACTACATGGGCTAAATAAATACTGTTTCCCTATAATCCACAAACAATCGGAAATCTTTTCTGTTCTTTTTTGTTTTGTTTTTGTTTTTTTGAAACAGAATTTCTCTGTGTAGCCCTGGCTGTCCTGGAACTCACTCTGTAGATCAGGCTGGCCTCGAACTCAGAAATCCGCCTGCCTCTGCCTCCCAAGTGCTGGGATTAAAGGTGTGCGCCACCACCACCCAGCTAAGAATCAGAAATCTTAATTTTAGCCAAGCTTTCTTTCTTCCCCAAAGAGTTCCTAGTGGAGAGCTCAAATGGTAAACAATGACCAACAAGCAGAGAAAAGATAAAAGGGATAACTGGAGGGGGCTGGAGGGGACAGGAGGGGACAAGAGGGGGCTGCAGGGGGCTGGAGGGACACCAGAGAGAGCACTAAAGAATGAGTCATTTGTCATCAATAAGTAGAAAGCACAGTCTCTGAGGGAATGTTCCAGAATTAAGAACAATTCTTGTTTCTACATAATTTCCTAGGGGCTAGCATACCAGTAAGAATTGGGATCATCTGTCTGTGATGGGAAAAGTCAAGATAATAGGGCTTTAAACAAGACACTTCTTTCTCATTCCTAAAAACATAAGCAAGCAAAAATGGAGGATCACATAGTCCAGAGTTGTTGAATTAGTTACCCTGATGAGAGACTCAGGTTCCTTTGTGTTGCTTACTCTTGGCTAGCACCTTTTAGTCCACAAAGATGATTGGGGCTGCACTCTGTATCAGTATTCAGCCAGCAGGCAGGAGAGTGAGAAGATCAGGGGCGTTTTCTCTTTTAACAAGAAGCCACACTATTTCTTCTATCCCCGTGAATAAAAACCTTGACTCAAGGCTACAGCTAACCATGAGGAAGAAAGGGGAATAGAATCATTCGATGAGGTTACTAATGGAACAAGGACTTGGGGGAAGATGGATCAGCTCTGGGTGCCAACTAGCTGTGTGATGGATGCGATATCAGGGTTGGCATTGCCACTTTTATGCCTCTAGAATAAAGTGCAGCACCATGTACGAAGCCAATAGCTTAAGAAAAACGTATAGTAAGGTTAAAGGACAATTAAAAAGAGCAAGTCGAGCTGGCAGTAAACACAGATTCACTAAGATGGAAGGACGGGACTTGACAAAATGAGGAAGGTGACTTAGTCATGGTGTCCCTGTCCCATTCTTCTCCCTCCTTCCAGCTGCATGGCCCTAAGCCTCATGCCAGGTGAGTGTGCGATCCTGCTAACTACTTCCATGTGGGTGGAGTGAGCCGCTAAGTTGTCCCAGAGCTTCAAAGGACAAAAGCTTTTAAAAATCAGCTGGCTTGGATTGGCCACCTGCTAGCAAAAGCACGCAAATCACAGTGTTTCCCAAGAGATCGCCTCACTTAGTCCTCTATGAGAAACTTCTTAAAAACCCATCTCCCTTGTCCCTTGAAGTGGCGGCTGGACTTTAGGATGGATACTGTCTTTGGTGTGGTATACTGAGGAAGCAGCCCTGGACTTTAGAGTCAGATCACCTGCTCTGAGCTCTTGATGGAGCAGAGGCCCCCTCCCCAAGTCACGCTGTAGTAGTCTAGCTATAGTCCTAAGTGCAGGGAATTTATTTAATCAGTCACCCCAAAGGGAAAAACTCTGAAGGGAAGGGACACAAACACTTTTTTTTTTTTTTAAATTTTAATCAGCATGGGTTGGAACAATTAGAGAATTTTCACAGGGAAATAAAAATAATAATCTGATAACATTACACAATTATATGGGGAAAAGATGGTATAGAATGTAAGGTAGTTGTCATTGCCAACAGCATTTTGTCTTTTATAGACCCTCTAGAGTAATCAGAAAGAAGACTTCCAAAACCTGATGTGATGTCTCCTGCTGGAGACGGAGCTCGAGGTGAGTGAAAACCACACAGACCTTGTTTCTAGTGGGAGCACAGACAGATGAACAGAGTAGTGCTAAGCACTGATCCTTCTGGAAACAGAAGCATGCTACAGGAAATGGAGTGGGAGGATTTTGTAAGCCTCTGAACAACTGTCAACTAAACAAACAAGAGTTTCCATAGGTAGAAGCCAGAAAATATAGCCACCCTATAAATAGTCATGTTACTTCAGATTCTTATCATATGTATGAATGCTAACTGACAATACTGACGAGGAATGAACTGTTTTCATTAATAAACTGTTGAGTCTATTTGGGATAATTAGGCGATTACAAAAGTCCTCTGGAAAGATGACACTAAACTAATTTGTTGAGTCCCTGTTTATTCTGGCTTTGTCGCATCATAACCATTGGACTAGACTAGACAACTTGTATAATGCCCATTTACAGTTGAGGAAATGGGCTTACCAAGCTTAGTGAATTTGTATTTTTAACTTTCATTTTGTGTGTGGGCTGTGGGGTGCCTGGGGTGCATGTGTGCAAGCACACTCGTGTGCAGGTGCATTTGCAGTGTGTATGTGTAGGCAGAAGCCAACCTCAGACCGCTTCCCCATCACTCTCCACCTTAGTTTTTGAGACAGGGACTCTCATTGAACCTGGTGCTCACAGTCTCAGTTAGGTTGGCTGGAGAGCAGGCTCCTAAGATCTGCCTGTCTCCATCCCTTCCAAGCACTGGAGTAACAGATGGCTTTGGGGATGGTGCTGGGTATCTGAACCCAGGTCCTCATGCTTGCTTAGCAAGTATTGACCTGTGTGCCTAGGCCAAAGATTACTTACCTCCCCAGGATAACAAAACTAAATTAATCAAAGAGCTAAGATTTGAAGTATGTTTGCCATACTTAGAAAAAAGTTCAGCCAGTGTGTAAGCCCAGCAGCACTCAGAAGACTGAGGCAGGAGACTGCTGAGAGTTCAAGGCTAGCCTGGACTACTTAGTGAATTCTAGCTCAGCCTGAGCTATGTAGAGTGAGAGCCTGTCTTTATGAGGAAGGATGGGTGGCTCAGCAGTTAAGCATGGGCTTCTTTCCAGAGGACTCAGCTCTGATTCCCAGAACCACACAGCAGCTCCCAGCCATCTGCAACTCCAGTTCCAGGAGATCTGACACCTTTTCCTGGCCTTATGGGCACTGCACACATGTGGTAGACAACATATATACAGATAAACCAGGTATACATATATGATAATAAAGAATTTAAGATGAATAGTTATAAAATCATAGTTTAAAAGCTCATTTGAAAAATTCAACTATCAAGTGCTCATCATTATGTCAGACTTGTGTCTGTGAGGCAGTTGGTGGGTAGTGCTTGCCACTGACTCTAGTGTCCTGAGTTCAACTCTATAACCCATGTGATAGAGCGGGAAACCAACTCTTATAACGTGTCCTCTGACCTTCACATGTATGCAATGGGAAGTGTGCCACCCCATAAACTAACAAATGTAGAAGCAAAAACATTCTGAGAAGCAAACAAATAGACGTAATAAAGCAGGGAGTAAATAAAGCTTGAGCAGCTCTTCCCACCTCTCATCCACAGGATTCTGCTGTAAATCCTTGCCATCCGTGCTTTTACCCAGGGTGGCAGACACACATGCCTGTAATCACAGCACTTGGAAAGCTAAGGCAGAGGGGTCGCCATGAAAGTGAGGAAAAATAAAACCATGAGTAGAGGCAGTGGATTTGTGATATATTTGTACTAGAATAAATAATAAACATTTAACATTTCTCATTCAGCAAACAGGGGTCATCTTCAGACAGAAACTCTTAAGAACTCACTATGTTTTCCAGGGACTTGTGTAATCTATCACAGTGGCACCTCATTTATTTTTGAGGGAATAATTTTGAATTCCTTTGATAGACTGGTATGAGCTCTAAATCTTTTCCCCAGAAGAAATGAATCTACTTAATTATTTTGCCTATAATTTAGGATATCTGTGGGCACCCTCATTTATTTGAAGTCCTCATCTCCTATGTGTGAAACATTTAATTATTTGATATAAGTATCATCATAGGGTTATGGACAGATGTTATGGCAACCTAGAAAAGTAGCATTTTCCAGGTATGGCGGAGCCTGCCTGTAATCATAGCATTTGGGAAGTGGAGGCAGAGGCCCAGGAGTTCAAAGCTAGCCTGAGCTTCATGAGACCCTAGAGTAACAAACCAAACTAAATAAAAAGAACAACAGCAAAGGTAGAACCCAGCTCTAGTAGGACAGATCATGAAAACCAGGAGAGAAGGACTCTAGAAGTTCCAGAGCTAGCCCAGTTCCAGGGTAGAATCCAGTGAGGTAGGAGGTTGGGTAGCATTCACAGAACCCAGAGACCAGAGAGGACATGGAGCCATGACACCTTTGGTTTTTAAGAATTATGTTTTTGGTGTGTGCACCAAGTGTATGTGAGGTCAGAGGGCAACTTGGTGGAAGTCAGTTCTCTCTTTCCTCCCTGGCCCTGGCTTTGGGTTTTTGAGACAGAGACTTAGATATCTCAAACCAGCCTCAAATTTGTGTACACAGAGATGACCTTGATCTCCAGATCCCCCAACTTCCCATCTCCAAAGGCCCAGGGTTATAGACAGGAATCACCATATTGTTTTTGTAGCTCAGTGGTAGAGGACTTATCTAGCATGTACAAGGCCCTGGGTTCAATCCCCAGAGCTATACAAGATGAAAATAATAAAAGTTAAAATAAAAGAAGATAAATTGCCTTAACTCAGGCTGGGATGGCTGGTTAAATAATCTGCTACATAAAAGAAACATTGCCCAAGTCAAGTGGGCTCCAGGAGTGCACGCATGATCAGGTTGAAGTCAGCCCTTGAAGGTGGCTGGCTCACTCTTGAGTCTGTTCCTCTCCCTCCTTCTGTGTCCTGTAGCTCCAGATGAGTCATTTGCAGCCAACAAGAACAAGGACAGTGGCTCAGGCCCTCCACAGTCCAGCATGAGCTGTATAATTCTTTTTGTAGCTTCCTTTGTAAAGCAAGGTTTACATATAATGGCCTGCCTGGTTCATTTCTGTTTGTCTGTACTTAATATACCTAACTAACCCTCTAATATTGGTCTCACCCTCTACTGCTTGCTGGTGGCTTCATAAAGTTCCAAGGATGATTTGCTAGATAAATAATAAATTATTATTATTAATTTAAGTTTTTCTTGGGTGCCATAAAGACTTCAAAAAGTAAACTTGTATATAGTATACATATTAATATGTATATGTCACATATCTTTTATTCCGTTTTTTGTTGTGTTTTTGTTTGTTTAAGACATGGTTTCAAGTTGCCTAGGTTGACTTTGTCTCTCCTGCCTCAGCTTCCTGAGTACTGGGATTACAGATGTGTACCACTCTTGGTGTTTATATTTTTTAAATATACAGAAACATTTGGTCTTTAGCAAATAGTAGTTCTGTGCAAGGCTTTTAGTCTATATATTTGAAAAGAGGTCTTTTTTAAAAAACAAAATTTACAATTTATGTGAAAAGCCATTGATTCTACTCCCTTCCCCCCACAGTTTTCTCTTTCCAGCACATTAATTATGAAATAAAAAGAACAGGTCTCCTTGCTATTTATATGAACAAATAAAACTGTGTGACTTTCTTTAGAGAAAGAAATTATTAAAACATAAAAGTGAATATCCATTGAGAGGTGCTCCCTGTGACTAGAATATGAATGAATGGCATAAATACATTTGTCTTCAAAACACAAGCAAATTTCAAAATGTCTGAACATTTCAGGTTAGAGAGATGGCTCAGTGGGTAAAGTGCTTGTTGTAAAAGCATGGGCACATGAATTTGGATCCACAGACGCCATGTAAGAATCCAGGCACAGGATTATAGGTGGTGTTCACCTATAATCCCAGTGCTGGAGAGTGGAGACAGGAGGATCCCTGGCACTGGTCAGACACTGTCAGTAACCAGTGAGCGCCAGAGTCAGTGAGAGTCTGTTTCAAAAACTAAAGTGGGTGGGAGGCAGAGGCAGGCGAATTTCTGAGTTCAAGGCCAGCCTGGTCTACAGAGTGAGTTCCAGGAC
Organism: Montemys delectorum; assembly: GCA_019843815.1. Taxonomy (NCBI): domain Eukaryota; kingdom Metazoa; phylum Chordata; class Mammalia; order Rodentia; family Muridae; genus Montemys; species Montemys delectorum. Next base: position 62,846 of record JADRCD010189113.1, read on the forward strand.
AGCCAGGGCTACACAGAGAAACCTTGTCTCAAAAAACCAAAAACAAACAAAACAAAACAAAACAAAAAACCCAAAACTAAAGTGGGAAGCAACTGAAGAAGATCCCTGATGTCAACCTTTGACCTCCACAGGCACATGCACACACATGTACACACATCCATCCATCCCTGCTCACACACACAACAAATACATCTATAGTACATGGTAATTAAGCAATGTCTTAAAATTGAAGGAGATGCTCTATCCTCAGGCTTCAAACCTAGCACACTAGGATAATAAGATTTCGAGCTCTTTGAAACGAACAAGATTCAGACAAGCGTTGCTGCATGGCCTCTCATATGGTCAGGCTCACAGAGGATGACAGTGTTTGCTAAGCCTAGGGGTGGGTGGTAAGGAAGTGCACTGGGGACATTGGTCAAAGTGTGCAGGTTTCTGACAGGGGATCCCCGTGGTTTACTTTATTTTGATATATTTTTAGAAAGATCTATTGCAAAGCGAAGTGACCACAGTAAGTAACATACCATTTATCTCAAAATTGTTAAGGATTAACTTCAAATGTTCCTTCCATAAATGATGATAAATATATGAGATGGTGAATATATTAATTAGCTTGATTTAGCCAATCCACATTATATTCAAGTATGATGACATTACACTATACCTAAAAGCATATGCCAATATAATACAATTGTAATTGACCAATTAAAAACTTTAAAGGATTGGGGCAGTGGTGGTGCATGCCTTTAATCCCAGCACTTAGGAGGCAGAGGCAGACGGATTTCTGAGTTCAAGGCCAACCTGGTCTACAGAGTGAGTTTCAGGATAGCCAGGGCTATACAAAGAAACCCTGTCTCAAAAAACCAAAACAAACAAAAACAAAACAAAACAAACAAAAAAAACTTTAAAAGAGTAAGAACGTGTAAGAGGGTGAATATAATAAAAATCTATTATAGACATGTATGAAATTATCAAAGATTAAATAAAAGTATTTTAAAAGTAAATAAGAAGGAAACATTAAAAACTTAAGCTCTGTAGTAGCTATGTGGTACCTGTAATTAAGAGGCTGAGACAGAGCTGGGTCATACTACTCACGTCAAGAAAGGACCTCCCACCACTCTTCCAATGGCAGTGTTCTACTTTCTGCCTAAGAGCAACTGTGGTCTAGCCCTGACTACACCACGCCACATAACCAAAAGTCCCTCAGGAAAGCAGACTCAGTCTTACAAGTCTTTTGGTGTCTACTTGTTTCTTTTCAAGCCTGTATCTGGTATACCCCCATATCACACTAAACTCCTCTCACCCCTTAATTCCCCCACCCCCGCCTCCTCTGACTACCACTAAGCCAGCCCTAATCTTGTATAGGCCAGTGGTTGCCAAGTGCCTGGGTGTTGGTGGCTTCCTCTGCAGTGTCAACTGCACTGACACTGAACCTCCCTGTTCTTGCTCTTAAGTGTTAACCAACAACTGGAAGGCCCATGCCTAAGCTTGGTGCTTTGGGCCACAGAAGTATAATGTGTGGCCTTTAACCTGTAAGGTATAGTTTCTAGCTTCTCAAGAGAATACTACAGCATTCTGTGTCTCTCCTTTATCTCTGTTGACCTCAGGCAGGGCTGACCTTCCAGCTTTGTTCTAGGCAAAATTGGGAAGTACAATGAAAACCACTGCTGCAGACTTACACCAGAGCCCAAGCCAATCAGGCTGAGGGAGGTTAAACAGTTTCCCAAGGTCAGCCAGCTATTCAGATTAATACTGCATTTGAGAAAGGATGGAGGGCCTGGGATTTTAATCCAGATCCAATAAGACTGAGGAGGGGCATTAGATTTTTTTTTTTTTTTTCGGTTTTTCAAGACAAGGTTTCTCTGTACAGCCCTGGCTGTCCTGGAACTCACTCTGTAGACCAGGCTGGCCTCGAACTCAGAAATCCGCCTGTCTCTGCCTCCCAAGTGCTGGGATTAAAGGCCACCACCACCCGGCTTGGCATTAGATCTTGTAATGGCTCTATCTGGAGAAAAAACTTGGCACTCTCTAGCACTTCTATTTTTTCCTTTTCTTTTCAAAGTAGGACCTTAGCATTTGGTGAAGCTATTGAAAATTTATTTTATTTTATTTTATTTTATTTTAAATCACAGATACTATGTTTTTTTCCTTTTGAGTACACAGTATCTTCAGACACAGCAGAAGAGGGCATCAGATCTCATTGCAGATGGTTGTGAGTCACCATGTGGTTGCTGGGAATTGAACTCAGGACCTCTAGAAGAGCAGTCAATGCTGTTAACCACTGAGCCATCTCTCCAGCCCCAGAAACAGAATATATGCCAAACCTTGATTGAGATCTTGCAGAATACAGAGTAAACAAAGTGTTGAAGCCCTCCTGAGGTGGAGCTGGGGGGCCAAGGTGGTCAGTGAGAAATTGGTACTTACTGTCTATACTTGATACTAAATGCCATAGGAGAGTGAATAAAGAAACAAACAGAAGCTATTTCAGTTAAAATGACTTGTAAAAAGAAACTATAGGTCTTTTAATGTCTTTAGTATGTCGTAGTTTCTAAAGTTGTCAAGACAAAGGAAATCAACTTTAATGGGGGTAAGGGAGGGCTTGAATTCACCTTTCCTCATCCTTTATGGTCTTGAATTATCAAAGAGCAAGTTCCTCTGTTTCTACAAATCCAAATACCCTTAACATTGCAATGATTTTCCAAATGTGTTTCACCCATGTATTTACTTATTTTTTTATGAATAGGAGTTACCATATATTTAATAGGTTTCAAAGAGGCAGATGTGGTGGCCCATGCTTGCAATCCCAGCATGGGTGATGTGGAAAGGAAAGGCAGGAGTTAGATCATTCTGGGCTACCCAATAAGCTCAAGGCTAGCCTAATCTATAGGAGACCATGCTTAAAAAATAAATTCTAGCCAGGCGGTGGTGGCGCACGCCTTCAATCCCAGCACTTGGGAGGCAGAGGCAGGCGGATTTCTGAGTTCGAGGCCAGCCTGGTCTGCAGAGTGAGTTCCAGGACAGCCAGAGCTATACAGAGAAACCCTGTCTCGAAAAAATAAATAAATAAATAAATAAATAAATAAATAAATAAATAAATTCTATTTAAAACTATGATAAGATTTTAGCAAGTAGGAATCTTTTTCATGTGAACATCACATCCTAGTTTACAAATAGTTCCATCTCTATATAGCAGGCCAGGGAAGGTCCTAAGCCAAACTGTATAAAGAAAGGATGGAGGATAATGGCTCCCTTTCAAATGGCTGGAGTGATTTGGTTTTGTGAGCTTAGTTTACCAGGAAACTTTTGGCTTACTCACTACTTAGAGTTTGTTTTGGAGACCAGGAGCAGGCCAGAAGCTTGAATCCCTAAACACAAGAACTGTGGATACCAGGGTGTCAAGAGGTCATCCAGCTGTTAGATACCAGGGTGTCAAGAGGTCATCCAGCTGTTAGATACCAGGGTGTCAAGAGAGTCCTCCAGCTGTTAGATACTACGGGGTCAAGAGAGTAATTCAGCTGTTAGAAACCAGGGGGTTAAGAGAGTGCTCCAGCTGTTAGATGGGGGGTCATGAGAGTCATCCAGCTGTTAGAAGGAAATGAACAAGCTCACTGAGAGTTCTAGAGTACATTCTAAAGAGAATGAAGGAAGAAAAAGATTGACTTTTGAATTAAAACACTGGAAATTTCTGTATTTACTTAAATGCTGAGCCACTGCATCACACCCCATTAAATGAGTATATATACTTTTGAAAATAATTTTTGAGACCCAGACAATATTTACAAACCCTTTGTTCTATTGTTATAATCTTACCAATTCTTTTTCCTTAACTTCTACACCCACCCATCATTATTGATTGCCAGATTTTCAGATTGGGTCATTGAAATAATTGTTAGCATTAACTTGGAGAGCTGAGTAATAAACACTGTTGACTGCTTGGGCAGTTCCATTGTCAATGAACTTTTATTGAGCTTCTAGTCTGTGTAAGGACACAGAATGGGAGCCATTGGCAGTAGAAGGGAAACTAGACTCTTCATTCAAGGAGTTTATGATAGCTTAGAAAATGAGATCATCACATGGGACAATGGCAGAACAATCATGATTTCATTACAGTCAAGTTCTGGGCTGTTTCTAAACAGGGAGGAGCAGAGCCTCCTTTAATGTTTGGCTTTGGGAATGAGTTCTCTGAAGTGAGAGCTAGACAAAGCTGAGGGGAGATGCCAGGTAGCAGAAAATGGAGAGAGAAAATCAGAATGCAGGTGGTGGACAGACTGAGGCCGAGGCCCATGGCTGCTGAAGATGATGTCAGGACTCTGAGCCTGGGCTCAGTGGTAGTGTTGGTGTCAGAGCAGGAAATCCAAAGGCGAATAGGCTGAAGATGATCAATCTAATGCTAAGAGGGTGAATGTGAGGTGACCACAGAACAGTAAAAGTATCGATTGCAAAGAAACTTAAATATACCTAGGCTATTCAGTTACCAAAAAAGGAAGAGGAGGAGGAGGAGGAGGAGGAGGAGGAGGAGGAGG
>JADRCD010189114.1:9651-24760 GCA_019843815.1 Montemys delectorum
AGGAGGAGGAGGAGGAGGAGGAGGAGGAGGAGGAGGAGGAGGAGGAGGAGCCACCACTGGTTTAAAACTAAAGCCGATGTAAGTACAAGGTCAGCATCCCTAGTCTTTGTCTATCTGAAAAGCTAGAAATAGAATTAGAATAAACACCACATCAACCATAGCTGATGTTCAGATCTACTCTCAATTAAAACACACATGAAAAGCATTTTGCAGATTTAGTCAAAATTTTAGCTTTTCCCAGGGAGGCTTCAGAGGAGAGAAGCCATGCTTCAATATCTGCTGTGTTCTTGCACAGCACCCAAAGATCTGTGGTAAATGCTCATGGGAAGAGCTCGTTTAGTAATTCCTAAAGCACACTGAGAAAGAGTCAATGAAGGACTTGGGAGACAAGTCCATTTCTTTTCTCTGTGGAAATGTGGAGTTGAAGTGCTGGAGGAAGCAACATAATAACTGGAATGTGAGTCTACCTCAAGACAGTTGTTGTTTGCTCAACTCCTGCTTCTTGGGGAACTTAGTGCTCATTGACTGTATCCTCAACTGGAGAATTGGAATATAATTTATACAATAATTATATCAACAGCTAAATGTTTATTGAATATTTATAGTCTCAATGTGCTAAGTGCTTTGCATGTTTTCTCATTACAGTTTTTCAAGATCTTCATGAAATAAACACAGCTAAAAACCTCCTTCCTTTAAAAGGAATGTGAAGCAGCGAGTATGTTATTTGCTTTCCGTAAGAAAGACAAAATCTTGAAGGGGATAGAGATTCCTCAAGAAGACCAACAGAGTCAATTAACCTGGATCCTTGGGGGCTCCCAGAGATTGAACCACCAACCAAAGAACATACAAGGGCTGGACTTAGACACCACCTCCCACACAAATGTAGCAGATATGTAGCTTGGTTTTCATGTGGGTCCCCAACAGCTGGAGCAGGGCTTACCCTGACTCTGTTGCCTGTCTGTGGATCCTGTTCTCCTAACTGGGCTGCCTAGTCTGACATCAATGGGAGAGGATGTGTCTAATCCTGCAGTGACTAGAGGTGCCAGGGTGGGTTGGTTCCCTCTGCTCAGAAGTGAAGGGGAGTGGTGAGGGCCTGTGTGAGGGGAGACCGGGAGGACATGGGTCAATTGGGATGTAAAGTGAATAAATAAATAAATTAATGGAAGTAAAGACAGTAATCACAAAAGCATTAAAAAAAATAGACAAAAACCATACCAAGCTGTGATTTGGCCTTGGGTAGTATACACCTGTGCAGGTGACCTTGACACTCATCTGATTCCTAGTCCAGGAAAAGCATGTAGCATATAATGGTCATGGTCACTAAAGACGGGCTAACTTGTAGGAGGAAGGAGAGTACTCAGCAGAAGAAAGGACAGGCACTGGAATCAGCCTGTCTGGTGGACATGAGGTAATGGATACGGAATTCTTTTTCATCTGTAAGTCTACATTTTATTCCAGAAATTTGGAAGGTTTAAAGGAGATACTTTAAAGTAACATGGAAAGCACTTAAATATCATCATCATCATCAACATCGTCTGCATCATTATCAGTACTAGCCATTTGAATGTAGTTCCTTTTACTGCAAACCTGGCCACACACAAGAATAATAATAGGAACAAAAAATAATTCATGGTTTCTCAGAATCATGGGTAACATTGCTCAGGCTAAAAAAGCAGTTTATGAAAATGGCCCTAACTTCAGAGTTCTCCTGTGCCTTCTATTCTTCTGCTATGTTAATGAGATGTAATAACCTTTTAAAGAAAACCTTTTAACATATTTTCTGTTTATCTCAAATATTTCCTTCCTTTGTCCTCAAGGTTGGGCAGTAATTGGAAAAAAAATTCTATTTTTCTTTCCTTCTCCGATCCCACTCAAGTTGAGCAGGCCCTGGCTCCTTGCCCACCCACCTTTATTCCAGATGTTACCCTGGCGAACCTCTCAGGCTGTAACCAGGCAACCATTGGGAAGAGGGCCCTCCTGGCTCTGAGCCTAGAAACAAAAGAAAAACAAATAGGAGGATGTCTTGAGTCTTCTACCTACTTTGGGTTTCCAATCTCATTTCCCTGGGACTTTTATTATTATTATTTTTTTGTAATGGAAACTAGAGCTTGGTATCTGGGGCTGTCTGCACACACCAAATGTCCAGTCCTTTCTGAAGCAGATCTCTGACTGGATTTGATCCTATTGATCCTGATTTTGGAGTCTGACAGTCAAGGAAAACATTCCTACGCCTCCTCTCTCCATGCTGAAAAGATGAACACTGACCAGGTGGCCATGCTGTGGTGACTCTCAGGCAACCAAGTGGCTTTGTGCAGGTCACACTCAGCACCTCAGTGACATTTCTCTGTCCAGTTATACATGCTGAAACATCTCTTTGATCTATAACTATTACCCTCTTCTTTTGCTTGGATTGCCATAGTGCAGTCTTCTCTGAGTTCCTCTTTATTAGCATGATTTGGGATTCTGGTCTTTATTTTAGAGTTGAGTGTGATGGTATCAGGCCTCCATCTCAAGTTCTGCTGTCACTGTGCACAGTGTCTGTGGCCTTATCTCTGAGAAGTACCACTCATTCATTCCATGCTTATTTATGAAGTATTCTCCCATACCAGGCTCTGCCATCATTCTGACAGCATTGTGACCATACCTTGTAAATAAAACTGAGAACAACATTCTGTTGGCAAGTGAATGTATTAATTAGTAAATGAAAATTTAATATGTAAGATGTCTGTAAACATTTTTTGATATTTTGCTTTATTTTACATTTTTATTAGATTCTTTATTTACATTTCAAATGATATCACCTTTCCCAGTTTCCTCTCCTAAAAAATCCCCTATTCCCTCCCCCCTCTCCCACCCACCCACCCCCCACTCACCAACCCACCTTCTCTGCTCACCAACCTGCCCTCTCCCGCTTCCTGGCCCTGGCATTCCCCTACATTGGGGCATAGAACCTTCACAGGACCAAGGACCTCTCCTCCAATTGATGACCAACTAGGCCATCCTCTGCTACATATGCAGCTGGAGCCATGAGTCCCACCATGTGTACTCTTTGGTTGGTGGTTTAGTCCCTGGGAGCTCTGAGGGTACTGGTTAGTTCATATTGTTGTTCATCCTATGGGGCTGCAAACCCTTTAGCTCCTTGAGTGCTTTCTCTAGATCCTTCACTGGGGACCCTGAGCTCAGTCCAATGGATGGCTGTCAGCCTCTACTTCTGTATTAGTCTGGCACTGGCAGAGCCTCTCTGGATACAGCTATATCAGGCTCCTGTCAACCAGCACTCGCTGGCATCCACAATAGTATTTGGGTTTGGTGAAGTATATGGGAAGGATTCCCAGGTGGAGCACCTAAAGAAATGTTCAACATCCTTAGTCATCAGGGAAATGCAAATCAAAACAACCCTAAGATTCCATCTCATACCAGTCAGAATGGCTAAGATCAAAAACTCAGGTGACAGTAGATGCTGGAGAGGTTGTGGAGAAAGAGGAACACTCCTTCGTTGCTGGTGGGATTGCAAGCTGGTATAAGCACTTTGGAAATCAGTTTGGTGGTTCCTCAGGAAACTGGACATAGTACTACCAGAGGACCCAGCTATACCACTCCTGGGCATATACCCAGAAGATGCTCCAACATGTAATAAGGACACATGCTTCACTATGTTCATAGCAGCCTTATTTATAATAGCCACCAGCTGGAAAGAACCCAGATGTCCCTTAACAGAGGAATGTATATAGAAAATGTGGAACACAATGGAGTACTACTCAGCTATTAAAAACAATGAAGTTATGAAATTCTTAGGGAAATGGATAGATCTAGAGAATATCATCCTGAGTGAGGTAACTCAATCACAAAAGAACACAGATGGTATGTACTCACTGATAAGTGGATATTAGCCCAGAAGCTTGGAATACCCAAGATACAATTAACAAACCACAAGAAACTCAAGAAGAAGGAAGGCCTAAGTGTGGATACTTCGGTTCTTCTTAGAAGGGGGATCAAAATATCCATGGAATGAGTTGCAGAGACAAACTATGGAGCAGAGACTGAAGGAAGGACAATCTAGAGACTGCCCCACCTGGGAATCCTGCCCATATACAATCACCAAATCAAGGATGTGAACATTTTAAAAATACATTACGGATTCAAGGTAAGAAATGCAAGAATAGGGGCAATGTTACTTGAGGCAATAGTTGGAGATTAGTAATTGGTTGATAGAGTCAGCTGAGGTGGGCAGTCCAGATTAAGGAAAAAAAAAAGAATTTGCAGAGGCCCTAAGGTGGGAGAGATTCTGATCTATTTAAACAAAACCTAATACCCAGTATGATTTGACTGGAAAGAGACAGGAAAATGACTGCAAGGATGTATTCGGAGACACAGCAGGAGAATAGTCTATACAGTCTTAGTACACTGTCTTCTCACATAGGGTGAGATGAGAATGCGTGGAAAGGCTAGGGCAGCAGAGAGTGATTTGATTCACTTTCAGACAGAATATCCATGCTCCTGTAGAAAGGGGGGCATCAAAGCTGGAAGCTATTCTATTGTCTGGCATGAAATAATGAGGACTTGGGCCTAACCTGCACGTTTTCATTATTTTTTTTTTTTTACAATTAACATACACTAATGAAACGGTCTTAAAAATTATCGAGTTTTGCCAATGCTTCTTATTTGATGATTTTTTTTTCCAAAATAGATATCTGCTTCCTCTAGTCGCAGAGAATTGTCTCCCTCTAAGACTGTCTGGACATCTCTATGGGAATATCATCCCTCTAGTTATTCCTTCTAAGAGCTCAGAATCTGTCTTCTGTATTCTTTTACACATCGTTTTAGTATGACCCTTCAGTCCAGTAAGTCAAATCTGTTCTGCCACTTTAAGTTTCCCTTCTCACAGTTAGCATCCCTGACTCTACTGTACACAAGGACTCTTCACTTTGGACATCTTTCGGGGACTTCCGATTCAGAGTAATGGGATCCTCATCACAAGGGTCGAGCCTATGTGGGAACAGAGGTCCATTGATCTGCACCTCTGCTTTTTTGACCTCAAGTGCCTTTGGTTATTTCCTTTTCAGATTCCTGCTTTCTTCCTTCCAAGGGCATGAGAATGGTTAACTTCCAAAGAAACTACTTTGCAGACAACAGCAAACACCCAATGTAAGATTATCCTGATAAAACATATCTTTCCATAATGTGGTCCGAAGCATAGAGGCTATTTCTGCCCTAACAGTTTCTGCCATTAATGTTTTCCTTTTGCAATCTTCAGATAGTGTTATGAGTGAGGTTTGTGTTATAAAAAGCTACATAAACACTCTCACCTTGTAATCTTCCATAATGGCATTAGACAGCTGTGGGCCATTCTGTCTTCTCTTTCTTCCCTCCTAAGTGTAGCAACACTAAAGTGTTCTACCTTTTAGGGCTGGATGAGATAATGTCTCTTAAGAGTGAACTGTGAAAGGTAGAGACCATTCAGTACATGAGGTGGTTTTGAGACTCTGACAGCAAATTGGGTGTACAAAGCTTGGCAAAGCTCCCAAGCCATTCAGTAGCTCCCAAGTCATCATCCCTGCATTTCTGGAGGAATTATTTTATCAAAGTAAAAAGTGCAGCCTAAATGATGGTGGAACTGATGGATTAGAGGGAAGTAAACTTGGAAAGCATCTCCTCCCTCTATGTCATCCCTGAGGGGTGAAGGTATGACCTTGGCTGAGGGATGCATTTCTTGCTGGTTTTTCCACCCTCTTTTTCTGGTTGCTGCTCACTAACAAAAGTCATGTTCTCCTGTCTGTACCACATAAAGAAACACGTGGGTAGAATGAGCTAATGACCTCTGTGGATTAGAAAGTAGGGAGGAAGTGAATGCACACAGATGTTTACAGTGCTAGAAGCTGTCTAGATAAGACATGGTGCCGAAGCTGCAATCATCACTGCCCTGAGATTACTTAGCAATTCCAGACTGTACATAGGAAACATGCCAGAGAGGCCTAGCAACATGGCAGTCACATGTTTAACACTAAAAAAGTCCAACTCCAGAGCCCCAAATCTTTCTCTTTGACTGAGACTTCCATGCTTTACTCACAATTAATCTGTCCTTTTGGGGTGTGGTGGGGTGTAGGAGAGTAGAGTCAATTTTGTTTAGAATGTTATTTCCCAACAAGACATTGACATTTCCAAACTCCTTTGTATCCTGGAATGGCCATGTGGCTATGCTCTAGTTATTGCTAATCCAAAAGGTTGCATGGAGGCTGTGTAATGAGAGTTATCAAAGATGGCTCAGCTGCTAAGAACATTTGCTCCTCTTCCAGATTCAAGTTTGGTCCCCTGAACCCACATAACAGTTTACAACCATCTTTAACTCCAGTTCCAAAGGATTCAGCACTGTCCTCTGGCTTCCTGGGCACCAGGCATACACATGACACTGTAACATACGCACAGGTAAATGTCGTATATGTATTAAATGAAAATAGATAAATCTTTAAAGGGAAAAAAAAGAGCAATCATCAAATAGGGACTTTGACTCATTAGACAAAACGCATGACCCGAACGTGAGGACCAGAGTTCAGATCCCTAGCACCCTCATAAAAGTCAGTTATGTGCATCCATAACTCTAGCAATGGGGGCAAAACCATATTGATCTTCTGGGTCTGCTGGCCAGCTAGTCTAGTCATGAAATAACCCTCTGTGCTCACAGAATAATCCTCTGAAGCTGTAAGCAAGTCCTCACTTAAATATTTTCCCTTATAAGCTGCCTGTGACTCTTCACAGCAATAGGAGTATAACTAAGACATGCCACTTGAACCCAAAGAACATCTCTCACTATAGAGATACTCATGCATTCATATTCATTGCTAAACAATTCATATGGTATGGAAACTGAATCATTCTACATGTACAAAAGGACATGTACAGAAATCAGCGGATACACACACAAAGTGATTTTATTCAGCCATAAAGAAAAAGTTACTTGTGAAACTGGGAGTGAAATGAATAAAAATAGTAATGCCAGAGAGGCAGACACTGTGTTTCTTACATCTTGGCTTCTGAGTTTTATGTGTGGATACGTGGGGGTGGGGGGAGAGTGAGCACAGACAAAAGGGGATTACCAAGGGGCTCATGTGAAAGGGGGCAAAAGGCCATAAGGGAATGGCGATGGCAGGAGATGACTGTGGTAGGCAAGTAGAGGGGTATCACGAGGAGAAGGGCACAGAGGAGATAGAAAGCATGGAGACAGGGCAAAGAGCAGATGTAGGGCATCCGTCACAAATATGCGTACAAACGCCACAAGGAAACGGGTTGCCTTGTGTACTGATTTCAAAAATGAAACACAAAATAGTATATTTATGAAACTTCTTCAAAAACTATCTCCACAAGGGATGAATTACATTGGGCTGCCATGATTCAACAGCCTATGCCAGGGACTCCATTCTGGGAACCCTCTCCAGAGGCGGGGATGTGAAAAGAAACAGACCGGCAGATGGAAGGAACACAGCACACGCTGGGATTCCATCCACATGCCCAGACCTACCTGGTGAGCTCCCAGCTGCCTACTCCACGAGAAGCTCCAGCTGTCACTGTCGCTGGGCTGTCATAGTCTCTTTCCCTGAATTGCGACTTGCCTCACTCTCCCCAGGGATGAAGACTGGGCACTGAGGTGGCCTTTGCCTGGTCATCCACAGCAAGGGGCCCGTGCAATAGAACCAACTTCATAGACTTCTTCCTCCCACTTCTACCAAGTTGAGTAGTCGTCTCTCTGTCCTTGAGTACGGGCCTTCATTCTTTCTGAGTCCAGAGAGGCTGCATGGCACACCTCTGAAATGTGGGAGTAGTACTGGTCCTTATGAAAAACCCCACTAAAGAGATTGAGGAGCCAAGAGGGAGCAGCTTATAAATTCCAGTACCCTTTCTCTGATGGGCCTTTCTACAGCGTGGTGGTTCTTTGTGGCGTGTTCAAGGAACACATTTAACAGCAACCAGATGTGTTGCCTTATTAAGTAGGGGCTAGTATATTAAAATACCACCACTTATTTGCTTTGCTTCCCTGTTTTATGCCCCATTCTCTTCACTCACTGTCCTGCGATCACATTCCTCCACAAGGGAGAAGTACGTGACCTTCACGTCAGGCAGTTTTCTAGGAAGCTGGGAAAGTCTTCAGTTCTGTCATTCATAAGACTCATTACACTCAGGGAGTAGCTTCTCACTGGCATTTGGGGGAGTCAAGGCATGAACCACACACAGAGAAAAGAAACCCCGCTGTGTAGTTCAGCATGGGAAACAGACTGGAGCGAGGTTAGACTAGTGAAAAGATTGAGACTACGTTTTTCCAAGTTATATGTTCAGATATATTTGTTTAAAACAAACTATACAGTCTGCTAAATTTTACTCAAAAAGCTTTCCATCCATTTATTTCATTTATTTTGTTTTCCTTCAAAGATTTTATGATTATCTAAAATTATATTTCCTTCCCCTTTATTGCTCACTCGCTTTCTAACATGAAAAATCCTCATAGGTAAGATTCATACTGTTATGTTCACAGTAGAAATCCTAGTATTTGAATAAAAGGGTTATAATCTTTGCATTGCAGAGTCAGAAGGTATTTGAAACATTGATCTTAAGCACCCACTTTCTTCTTCCTATTGATTTATAGGCTTAACAGACATTAATTGAATATTTATACATGCAGACCTTTTTCTCCAAATTCTTTCCATAGCAACATTTCTAAACTGTCTGGACGTTTTGGGTGTCATAGTTTTGATGGCCTAGAGCTCATTAACTCAAAGTAGAACTACATTCTGGGTTCAAGCCAAGTTGATAGTCAGGTAATATGCACTTACCCAAAACTGCTTGGTGAGATGGTGAAATGCTTGTAATTCTATCAACAAACAATTTATACTAACTGTAAAAAGCAACTATATGATTAATTTGTAATATAATTTCAAACATGCACTCATTAGTTCAGGTTGATTATCATGCAATGAGCCCCAGTATCAGAGTTGAGTAGGCTTTCTGTCAAAGAGTGATATAATTGGTTGTAAAGATGATTGAGTGAGGAGTAGCTCAAAGAACCTTCAAAGCTGTCACTAGATCAGCAGAGACTGGAAGATTCTTCTGCATGTGACAAATTGTAATTCTGCTAAAGACATAGTTTCGATTTAGTGATCTTACAGGAATCTAATGATATCAAGACAATGGTATCTCTGAGATTAGCGCTGTGTGTGTGTGTGTGTGTGTGTGTGTGTGTGTGTACACTCTGGCACTTCCCTAGAGCTCTGGAGTAGACTGTACAAAAGCAGTGTAATGGTGTGCGACTCCTCCATTGCTCTAGTTTGACCCAGAGTTGACAGTGGAATTGTGAGGAGGGGTCAGAGGGTAAGCCCTGCTAACCTGGGTCACATGAAAAGTACTGACATCTTGAAGTGAGTCTGCATGCACTGTGAGGTCAGCACCCAAGTGCCCTGTGGATGCAATGGAGGCTGTGTGTCGATAGTCTAATGGCTCCCAGTTGTATGGGGAAATCAGTAAGAATAGTGTGTACCATCTCTCATGTCCAATCATGGCTGTGATAAGGGCATCATTAAGGTAAAGAGTCACGTTCAGCAAAAGTCCCTGCCGGATACTTTAAGAAATCATCATATTGTTTAGAATCCATCATATGTTCAGGAATGTTCCACAATGTCATGTCTGTGGCCGACTATGATGCTTAGTGATCAGAACATTTTAGAGCCTGCCTGTGCTCCAGAAGCTATTGTAGGTGGACACTATCACAGTACTGCAAGCCTGGCATGTTGCAAATAGAGATCCTGCAAATCCTTCAGTCATCTTCCTCCAATCACAGCTGCACAGGCCATCATATCAAAGTGTTTAATTAGAAGCTTACCATGATTTCATTTGCTAACTAGACTGCAAAATTTTCCCAGATTTCAAGAGATTTTACGTGCGCAGGTGTGTGTGTGTGTGTGTGTGTGTGTGTGTGTGTGTGCATGTGTGCAAGAACATGCTGTGCTTGTGCATATATGTGTGGTTTATCTATTTGTAAAGAGTATTTTTCCTTGGATCTCTGTGCCAAGGCCATGGAGTTTTAAGCCATTGCTCTAGAGGTGGAGCTAGATGTGAAGCATACATTCCTTCTATTTAAGAATATTCATCCCATATGGAGAAGTGGACCACATTTATTAATCACTCCAGAAAGCATGTAATTTCATTAGATCAAGCCCTGTTTCTAGGCATTGACTCACAGGAGAGAACAGCTTCCCAGCGACCCAAAGCCCCTACGACATGCTCTGTGGAGTGCACACTTTGGGGCCAGCTGCTCTAGTGCACAGCTGGAATCCCAAGCAGCAATGGGTAATGGTACGCCAAGGGCCATAGAGCTGTCACAACCCAAGTAGGGTTATTTGTGGCTTCCAAAAAGGGGCTGTAACCTTTTATGATATCCACAAATCTCAGCCTTCAAGAGACAAGGAGAAAATGCAATCATGCTGTTTGACCTGGCCAGTTCTTTCCCTTCCAACACTTGTCTGTTCCCTAGTATCTGCACAGTCATCCCAGGAAAGGAAAGAAAAATAAATAAATAAAAAGGATACTACCTTAAAACCAGTCAAAATGGTTACCTTTTCTGATCCAGTGAGAGGAAGTTTAGGAAAGCAGTTGTTGGCAGATAAAAACTTAAGTGAGAATTCCTGAACACTCTGTGTTATTTCCTAGGGGATGTGATTGTTTTACTGTTGAGTGAGGGTGTTCTAAATGGCGGCTGTGGCATAGGCACAGTTATGGCTACATCCACTATTCTTGTCATCCGCCAGGCTTGGCAGCGAGCACTTCAGTGCTTAGTAGGACACTTAGTAGGTGAAGTGTTTTGTTTTTCCACTTTGACATGCATGCAGTCTGTTAATTTCCTTTATTCTGGGAACTTCTTTGATATACTCATATTTTTACTTCCTTATTTCTTTCTCCGTGGGACCACATAAACAAAAATGGTTACAAGAGTGCAGTCTGGAATCAGATACTACCCATAATACCTCTATCGCTTACTAGTTTTGTGAGCTTGGTACTAAGCTACTGTGATTGATTGGTTTTGTCCCTCTAAATTTGGATAGTAAAGTTCTGAATTCCCAGCAAATCATAATGCGATCTTATTTGGAAGGAGGGTTTTTACTTGAGTAGCCAAGTCAAAAAATGAGGTCAGTGTGTTGAACAGTTATCCAAAGGGACTGGGATATTTGCTAAAGGAAAAATACTAGAGATGGACACAAATAGGACATCTTCTCTCCGGAAGGCAGGGGATTTCATGATGCGTCTACAAGGCAAAGGAAACTACAGAACATGCAGACCACTGTGTGCTAGTACAGAGGCCAAGAAGAGCCTTCAGATGGGCTTTGTTCTCTTGACAACTCCAGCACCATATCTATCCTCCATCTTGGATCTGCACATCCTGTGCTCCTGCCAAGCCTAGTGAGTATACCCTCTTAACATTAACCTATTCGCCCTTGTTCTTAATGAGGACAGTCCCTACATTTACTGACTGGCTCAGTCTAAGGAATCCCACCTGTGTCTTCCCATCTTACAGGTGTGGGTCAGGATACAGATCCTCTATGTAAACCCAGTCTTTGGTGTCCATATCAGACATATAAACAACAAAAAATCCATATGCCTAAGTCTCATCCCTCAAATCCACCAATCTTGTAGAAAAAAAATGTTTTCCCATGAAAATTACCTAGATAAAACTCCGGACACAGACTTTAAAAGGTTATCTTTTGCCAGGGGTAGTGGCACATGCCTTTAATGCCAGCACCTGGTAGGCAGAGGCAGGCAGACCTCCATGAGTTCAAAGCCAGACTGGTCTGCGGAACTAATTCCACAATAACTAGGGCTATATAAAGAAGCCCTGTCTCAAAAAGCAAAGCAAAAAAGCAACAAACAAACAAACAAACAGAAGATTAACTTTAAGCATCCTCAAAGAATTAAAGATGTTTATAGAATACACAAACATCTCAATGGGTTTAAAGAAAATAAATTCCCAAGTGATATCCAAGAAAACCCTAACCTGAGGCTGAATGAAATAAACTCAAAACCATGAGAAAATAAATTACTGTTGTTTAATACAACCATATTAAACTCTGTGCTTGTTTGTGCTCTGATACATAAAAGTCTTCATAAATCAACATACTTAGCATCTCAAGTCTATAGATTTCAATTTTTATATCCCAAAAATGTAAATGATGATTTTAGCCATGGTTCCTGACCAGCAGTGGCAGCAGCAACGCTTAGGCCCTTGTAACAAATGTGAATTAGACACAGCCTTCATCAAAACCCCTGGAGTTGGGGTGCAAAAGCCTGCCTGCTAATAACTCTTCTAGACAATTTTTATGCAGTATCTCATTCTATGATAACTCAGACAACTACAGAATAAAGATATCAAGCTCTCAGCATGGAACTTGATATTCAGTAATGATAAATGACAAATATGAAAAAATACCATGATGTACTTTCTGGTGTCTGTCGAATACCTAAGATATTCCAGTTAGTGTCTGTCTTCTAAGGAAGCATGAAGTTAACCCTGTGGGTTTTAACTGCTGCTTATATAATCAAGGGGTAGTGTGTATGATGTTGGAACTTGTGTCAGGCTATGAAACTGATCAGAGGTTCAAGAAAATATTTCAGGGTTGCTTTCAGTCTGGTGCTGGTCATCAGGCTAGATTGCTGTGCAGGTATACCTGAGATCTGTGAAAGGTAGAGATCTTTCTGACTATGAGAGATGAGTAGATGAACCCTGAAATGTGACAACGAGAGCCGGAAGAGACTTGAAGCAAGTGTGTCCTCCATGGGCTGTTCATTTAAAAGCATCAGACTATATTGGGGGTGGGGGAAGATTCTGAGCTCTGACCTTCCTCTTACTCCTAAGATAGGTAATGCTGCCCCCTGTGGATTCAGAACTTGAGGTGCTTGATGTGGGAATGGGAACTGCACTTGGAACATGGGACCTATCAGCCTCCTCAGCTGTTGCTATAGACATTTCTGTTGCCACTCTGTACCTTGTACTATGTGCACAAAGGGCTCTTACTGAGAAGTGTGTACTTAGTGAGATCTGTAGTGTTTTTCCTTCATTTACTTCTCTTTTCAACTACAGTTAATTTTTCTAATGTTCTTTCTGTCTTGAGTGCCCTTCACGCTCCCCATTCCAATAAACTTGACCTCTTAAAGGCACAAAGGTTACTTGTTGATGGCTTACCCTTCTTGAAATATCTTCAGGATAGGAGGTGAGGAATATAAACTAGTGTTCCTGTGCTTTAAGAATGAACAAGACTCAGAATCGTCAAATGGAACCAATTCTCCATTCAAGCCACATGTGCATATCTGCATATACACAGATATTACACACAACACACCCTAACTGAGCTGTTGCTAGGAAGTTTCCATGGTTTCTGCACTGAGTTGAGTCCTTATGGACACACTGGTGATTTACTTCTATCTCAGGAGTGTTGATGTTAAGGATCTCAAATCCCTTAAGAATCTTAAATGACATTCGTTTTGACCAACTAGAACCTCTACCACTATGCCTATCTCTTCTGTCGGTCAGGAGTTTCCCATCTTGTTTCCCACTGATATATGGGGAGGTAGAAGGAACAGAAGAAAGGAGTGAAAAACTCAGATGAGAGAAAGGATGCTAATTCCTCCTAAATCCCTGGGTAACCCAAGCCAAAGTTTGCATTGTATCTATTGGATAAATGCCTAGAGCCAGGGACTGAGATATTTAGGAATTTAGGTCTTATTGTGTGGAATCCTATGCTCTGAAGAAATAAGACGTATCTTTGACCCATAATTCTGATGTTTATTGGCAACATGTACAAACATTGCAACATAGAAAAACCACTTACTTTTCTCAACATTTAATGCAATACCTGAAGCCAGACTCCATAGGCTAATGACCACTGATAACCTAATCCTCTAGGGAAATGAGCAAGTAAGTTGTAGGTACTCACCACGAACATTTTAGAAGCCTCCTTACTGATATGCAATACTTGGATAAGGACTTTGAGAGCTCATCTTTTGGAAGATGAGGCAGGCAATTGCTGTTGACGTCAACTGTAAAAGGCTGTTACCTCTTCAACTCCTCTAGCTTTGGCCCAGGGAGAGCATTGTCCAGGAACACTTACCATAATTCCTTTGCAACCAATCTCCAGAACAACTCACAATATGGAGGAAGAAAACTTCATCAGAGAAACGCATGAGAGAATAAATTCTATTTCTCCTACAGCATTTTAGATTTCCTTGTCCCATTGTTCAGCTGAAGAATGGAGTTGTTCCCAGGGGACCTGGGATCCCAACAGGGAATCTCAGGTTATCTATTCTCTAGGATCAAGTCGAAAGCCCATTAAACCTCTCATCTCATTTCCACCCGTGGCTGGGTTAAGAGAGGCTGAGATGAGGCTGAAGGAATGAGAAGTCAGGAAGGTGGGCTGTGCCAGTAAAGAGAGTATTTGTTGAATTCCTTAAAGCAGACCCGAAGTCTAATTACCAAAGGAGAACATGATGCAGTACACTGAGCATGAACTTTGGAGCATGAGAAATTGTATTTCTCTTTGCTCTGCCACTTCAACTTACAGGATCTCCATTTAGCATCTGTTAAAATGGGAGAAATGACATTTGCTCCTCAGAGTTGCTGTGAAGGTAAAATCAAATCACTTTGCTAAGCTAAACAATACAATGCTTGGACCACAGTGGGCAATAGGTAAGTATGAAAGATAAGAGCTATCTTCAGAGAGATAAAAAAAGATGCCCAGAGCTATTTCTATAGTGAGAACATGAAAATTACAGGCACAAAGCTGTTATTAATAAGCTATAGAAATCTTTGGGCAGAACTTGTCATGAAGAATTGGGATGACTTAGGTGTTTGACTTGGGTGTATACCAACCCACAATTCTACACAGCTTAAAATGATCTAAAGACAGGGTCAAGTTAGGTTCATCCTTCATCATCTTAATCTCGTAGATAAAGGGTTGAGTTTAGAGGCCTAGAATCCATACCTATCATCAATATTCATTATTAGTTCTGGAATTTGTAAGCCTTTGGAGTGCGAGACAAGGGGTGTGTGTGTGTGTGTGTGTGTGTGTGTGTGTGTGTGTGT
>JADRCD010189117.1:0-13658 GCA_019843815.1 Montemys delectorum
CTCTCTCTCTCTCTCTCTCTCTCTCTCTCTCTCTCTCTCTCCTCCCCTCCCCCGCCTCTCTCTGAACTACTATGTTGAGCTTCTATGTTGCTATGGTTTGACAAATTAAGTAAAAAGATATGGAAGTTTTAAAGCTGTATTACATTAACGTTATTAT
Source organism: Montemys delectorum (assembly GCA_019843815.1). Lineage (NCBI taxonomy): Eukaryota > Metazoa > Chordata > Mammalia > Rodentia > Muridae > Montemys > Montemys delectorum. The sequence goes on from JADRCD010189117.1 coordinate 158, forward strand.
CAGAAGCCTTGAGAAGTCTTTTACAAGGTACACAGGGCCCCAGAGGACCTTCCTCAAATCATTTTGTTTCAGGATAATTGCTAGAGGCAGGCAATTATATGTACATATAATTTATATTATTTATTATATATAAATATTGTATTATATATAATACTATGTTATACACACATTACGTAGACTATATGCAATATAAACATATATAATATATGAAGTAATATATTATATGTTATATACATTTTTTATGTTTCCTGCCTCTACTGTGTGAGTATAAGTAGGTATGTATAATTTTTTTTTTTTTTTTTTTTTGTGGTCAGTGGTGTGCATGAAGAGGCGCTAGTGACAACCTCAACTGAGTAATTACTGTGGCTTGATTTCACTAGAAGAACTAGATTCTTGCTTCTGTACCCACATGTATGCTCATACATATGCAAACAGAATGCTTTTAGAAAGTCTAATGCAGCCCTCTTCGTGGAAGCTATTAAACTAAACGGAAGTTAATTGCATCTATCCCAGCCCTTAGTTATAGACTCAGGCACCCACCTCTTGAGTAGCAACCGAGACTCTTGCTCTGCCTCATGTAGTAACCATGAGCCACATGTGGTGAGTTATATTTAAGTTTTTAAAATTAGGTTATACGAAAATGAGTTCTTTGATGGCACTAGCTGAGTTTCAATTGCCTGGTAGCTGCCGTATCAAATGGCATAGATTATGTAGAGACTATTTTCATTGGTTAGAGTGTTCTCTTGAGTAGCACCAGCTAAGCATCTGTCTGTAAGTGTCCAGAGCTAAGTCTGAGGGATGTTAATGAAGGAGTGATGGCTCTGCAGCTATAGGTCCTGACTCATTGGCCTCATGAAGGATGGCCAGTTAGTAAAGCCATTTATTCTACTCCTAAGGCTATGTTTTAAGAGGAGGTCTGACTAGGTTACTGTGCTAAGAAAGTGGTTTTAGGAAACTGGTCTGTGGTTGTGAAACGCAGTGAAGACATACTTGTGAAATAGGTTTGTTGTTGTTGTTTTGTTTTGGTTTGTTTTGGTTTGGTTCGGTTGGTTTGGTTTGTTGGTTGGTTTTGTTTTGTCTTTTTTTTTTTTTTTTTTTTTAAACCTGTTAAAAGTCAGAGGAAAAAATACAGAATGTTAAGCTGCTGGGATAATCCCAAAGGCATCCTTTACCTTAATCCTTAAACTTCCCTGTTTATTTCTAAGACATTTTGAGGAGGAAGCAACTGAGCCCCACACCTTGTCATGGATCACACTGCTTGTACTTAGATGAGTCGCAGTGTGCTTGTGATCAGTTGGAACATAATGACCAAGCCCTCCCAAGGGACAGAGGATAAAGGGAGAGGTTGCAAGGACTTGTTAGATATGTCTTTCCTCCTGCTGACAGTCACTCACTCAGGCCATGTACATATATAGAAATTTTAAGGTCCCCCAACTCATGTATAGTACATGCATATGTAAGTGTCAGGTAGAAGGATGTGGTGAAAAATCACAATAACCTACCAATTCTAGAATGTTACACACACACACACACACACACACACAAACACACACACGCATGTATGTATATACTATATGTATACTATATGTATACATATACACACACATATAGTATACATATACAATACACATACACATATACATATACAATTTGTCAACATGATGTGGAAGGGCAGGATAAAAAGTAGTCTCACTCTTGAGTATTATTTAGAAAATAAGAAAAAAAACCTCTGCTGCGGAAATCTGTCATCACACCCATAACTGGTATTAAGTGTTTCAAAACTCACTTTCATAATTTCCCTGAGGTAGCTAAGGAATCGGATATCTGCCAAAAGACAGGAGGGATCGTCTCACAGGCCCAGCCAAAGCCTCCGCAAAGACTTCTGTCTTGTATGCCCCACCCTGATTAGTGGCAACTCTCAGGTCCATGAGAACTTATTAACGTTTAATTGTGTGCCCTCCCACCACCCAGCTAAAGAGACTGCGGGGAAACCAGTCTGTCGGTTTGGATGGGGAATTACTCATTCAGCTTCCATTGCAACGCCCACATAATGAGAGACTTTGAGCTTAGGAGCTTCCAAGTCACGCTCATTGCCACAGGTCTTGCAGGGTGCTCTGGTCTGTTCTGTTGCCCCTGCAGAGAGGGTAAAAGAAGGGAAAGATGGTGCATTTAACCTTGTGCCTTAAATCTCACCCTGATGATTTAGCATCTCCCTCTTTGTTCCCTTGCTGTCACACTCCTTTTTCCTTTTAAGTATCATTTTCTCAGTCCACATTCGTGTCTTAAGGCATTTTATATTTCTGTTATATGGCCACTAGGGCGCTTCTGAGGGTGGTGATGATGTGCATGGGATCTGAAAAGGCCCCCAGACCTAACTGACTCCCAGAATTGCCTAGACGAGTATGGGAGTGGGAGTGGATAATGTGTTACTTGAGAACTTTGTTAAGTGATCCACTGCCATCTACTTCTGTGATTGCTTGTGCTCTCAGCTCAATGATAGCAAATTTATCTCCATGGATCTCGGCTGGTCACAAAGCCAGGCATGCGGTGTGCTCAACACAAGAACAGGGCTGGTGATAGTGGGGTAAAAAAAAAATGAGAGTCTTGAAGTAGAAGGTAAAAACAGGAAAGAAGAGGAGGATGGGAAATAAAGCAGGTCTGGAGTCTTAGACTGAATCGAAGGCCAATTCACTTGTTATTTTAGGAGATTGGGTCATTTTATGTCATTTTTGAAAAAAAAAAATAAAGCCAATTTGGTGTCAGGTCTTACAGTGTAACTTCTTTCTTCTGTGAGCCAGGCTTCCTGATGCGTTTAAGAATATTGCTAACCTTACATTTTATATGGAGCTATTGTTTTGTATTAGTGGACCTTAAAAAAAAACTTATCTAAAAACAAGAAAAATCTCTAGCCTTTAAATGAAATCACTTTGCCTCTATCTGTCTTCATCTCTCTCACTTTCCTATGCTGTTGTTACTGCATTTTACATAATTCAGATTTTGGAACCCCTAACATTCCCAGAGAAGTGTTGTGTGGTATTAAATATCATTTGATGGAATGTGATAAAATGACATCCCAGCCGTTCATGTCTATGGCTTCTCGTTTTTCCTTGGCAGGTATGGGTTCATAGAAGGAAATGTGGTTATCCCGAGGATCCACCCCAACGCTATCTGTGCAGCCAACAACACAGGAGTGTATATCCTTCTCACGTCCAACACCTCCCACTATGACACATATTGCTTCAATGCCTCAGGTTGGTTCTAAGTGCATGGTTTTGGGGTTGCCTGTGGGAGCATTGGCTGTCAGTAGTTCTGCTGAAGCATGGGCAGAGCTTCTTGAAGCTCCTACTCAGAATGAGTCCTGAGAGATTCTTCAGTAGAAGGAAGAGCCAGACACCTGTGCTCACGGTACTAATGTGCCAGGTATACAGAGCAGGTGATGAACAATTAAATATCCATTATTTTACATGAGGATGGAGAGTCCATAGGAAGGCACAAGCTTTAGAGATGCTTTTCATTTGCGAGGTTAACAGGGAAGGTACATCTGAGGAGGTATTTAGGAGAGCCAAGATCAAAGTACAGGACTAGAGTTGATGGCAGATGGGAAGGCCATGTGAAGCCAGCATTAGAAGCATCTTAATTCTACCCAACAAATGCTAGGAAATTCAACATGGCAGAAGCTCAGTGGTCAGAGGACAGGGTTTCAGACAATAAAGTTAGAGAGGTATAGGGGAAGAGTAGCTAGAGCCTTCGTTGTGTTGGGAAATCAAAGCATTTTCTAAAGGAATGTAGTACTCATCTATTGATAATTTTGGGGTACAAGCCAAATGGCTAAGTGTATTCTTATAAATGGAGTTAGGGAAGTGGATATAATAGACTCTTGACATTCTTGAGTACCTCTTACCCAACAGTTGAGATCACTAGGAACAAGAAAGCTAAGGGAAGATAGATGTGCTGGACTCCCTCCTTTGCCTACAAAACCTTTTCCAATCATGAGCTTAGAAGTTGTGCTTACAAGTCTAATTCAAGCCAACACACACACACACACACACACACACACACACACACACACACACAATCAAAGAATTCTATGAACTGTAAATTTCCAGTCATCTGAAAATAATTAAAACCACAAAAACATTAGTTTGCAAACTGTATCTTCTAATTCCCCAAAGGGTTGAAACTTTGTGGCTGGAATGGAAAAGCTTTGAGATGAACTTGTCACATCTTCCAGAACTGAATTTTCTCCTTAAAAAATGGAAGGATGATGTTAACTAGATTGGCAAGTGACTTAAGACTTTATCTCCATGAAACGATAGATAGTATAATATGGTGGTAGGATATAAAAACTGTGTGGGCTTTGAAGGTAACATGGGACATCAAGGGCACTGGGAGAGATTACATCAGTGTCTTCAGGCTGTGTCGGTGCCACCCACCCATCATTTCACAAGCACTGAGGATCAGAGTGGGAATTCAGAGGGAAATCTAAAGGGAAGAGGATGAATGCATTGAGGCTGCATAGCTGAAATACAGCATATGAACCCAGTGCATTATTTCGAGTATCTATGGGGCATGGAGAGACACAAACACAAAAACAAGGGGAAATATCACAGAAAGTTTACCCGGCCCTATCATATGACCAAAAACCACATGGAGTTTGATCAAAATGGGGAGTTCCACCCGAAACCATATAGGACACTGACCCGAACAGTAACATGATCCAAAGCTCAAATGGATAAACAGGAAGTAGGCAAAGAGCAACCTGGGTCTAACATCTTCTATCTTGGTGCACAGGGTTAGGAAAGAAGGGGTTGGACAGGTGGCAAAGACTCATCTTGATATAATCCTTCCTGCTGCTCACAGTTGCTGGGTTCTGGCTTTGCTTCTCCTGCTGAATCTTGTCCAGTGAATGTGTGCAGTAAATCACACGGCTCTGTTCCCACACAGTCTCGGGTGTTTTACAAGTTGGTGTCACTTTGAGTTAAGGTTCTGAGAAACATAATTGAAACAGGCAAAAGCACATACTGTTTTATGGCCAAGAGTTGAAGTGATCCAGGCAAACAGTACTGCACCTCTTCTTCCTACCCTTCCTGATGCCCATGAGTTTGGGTCTATCCCTAGCACAGGGGCCTTCAGTATTGATGAATGCTCTTCTCCTTAGAGTGGCAGGTGTTAGTTCAATTGAAAACCAGGAGAAGTACTAGAGATCTGCTTCATACCCAAATGATTGTTAAAAGTAGTAACATTTAAACATATAGCATTCCTCCCCCCTTTTATAATTTCCCTTTAAATTCAAAGACAACATTTATCAGTAGTATCCTCCCACTATTGGGCTAACTATATTGGGTATAAGAAAGAACCAGAAACTATGTTTCTTGTCTTAAAGGAATTAACAATCTTCTTGAAGTTATAATAATAATACAGAAAAGAGAGACAGGAATAAACATGACTAGGGTTAAGCATATTGCATATCCTGGATGCCGGAGCATGAAGTGAGCTAAAGATCCGGGTAGTGTCCAGCTTCCTGCCAAGAATGTCTTGGAAAGAGTTTTAGATTCAACCTAGCCCAAGGACTGCAACCATGAGATCTCAGGGAAAGGGAGCCCCATAAACCTGCAAGAGGGAGAGGAAGCAGCAATTCACACCATTGCAGATAACTTCTACAAAGCTTGAAACCCTGCTCATATTTCTATGACTTCCCAATGAAAAATAAGGCAGCTTGAAGAAAAGGCTTTGTGATTGTTTTTTTCATGCTTCATCTCTCAATATATAAGACATGAGATGAGTAAGCATTGTGACTTCTGGTGAAGTGACACAGAGGACTGATAAATCCATGTTCATGATTTAAAGCTTGCGTTCAGTAAGATGTCTCATTTTCTTTGTATGGTAGAATTAAGGAGCAGATTTTACATTTGTGACTTGTCCATTCACTCATATATTTGAGAATTGTTGGAAAATTTATTCACGGAACACCTACAAGGTATCAAGCCTGGAGGAAGGACCTTTCTAGCTGGCACCCAGAGCTTGGCACCAAAACTGAATAATTATTATCTTAGCCCTTTGGAGTTAGTGGATGCAACCATTCTGAGAATACAGCCCCAGGGAAGCCCAGCTTAGTATTTATTCAACAAACCCATATGAGCTCAGAGATACTCACAGCCATGCCTTGCTTAAGAGACTGAAGTTCCATCTAATGAGGTCACATGAGTGGACACGGGCATGAATGAATATGATAACTACATATTTGGGTCACCATGCGTCTTGGCATTCTGGCCAGATTTAACTAGTGTATGAAATTGTAGGTGAAATGGAGCATGAGGAGACTCTGTGTAAACACTCATCATTGATAGACCAGCCTCAGTATTGTTGACATGCCCCATCCATTGCAATTTTGTTCCAGGAAATTTCACAGGCTCATTTCTGGGGATGCTCCACATTTGGATACCAGAAACATCCCACAGATTGGTTCAGCCCCAAGACAAAGAGGATAATACCTCCACCCCAATAGCTCCAATTGCTTACATTGTCCTTATGCTTACATAAGGGGATTCAAAGAATATTTTTAAGGAATAAAGAGTTAGAGAAATATTATTTTCTTAGACCTTGTGAATTCCTTGGAATCAGGGATAGGAGCAGGCTCGTCTTTTGGCTGTCTTTTTTTCTTCTATGACTTGGTCTCCATATGTTGAAGGGCCCTTAGAAAGAGTGGATGAACCCGTATCCTCTAATCACCATTCAGAGCATTACTTTCCAAGCATATTCACAGGCCTCTGTTGATATTTGTGGACCATTTTAGGAGCTAACATGTTAGATGTGCTTTTTTGGAGAACTGAGATCTTTCCTCTCTTTTCCTCTCATTTGACAAATATATGTTGAGTCTCTGTTTCTCTCACAATATTTTGGCCCAAGTAGATGAACTTAGTACTCATTTTGAAGAGTCTACACATCTTTGTGTCGTATTGGCAAACAGGAGGTGAGGGGGGGGATGAGAATCATATGAATTGTCACAAAGTAAAATGCACAAGAGAATTTTAGATCATAGTGCACATGAAGAAGAAATGCAAAGCTGATATGCACTGGTGACAGGTATTAGGAAGGTATGGAATCCTGGCCTTGCCAGGGGCAACTTGTTCATTTACAGGTCCTCTTAATGAATTTTCTCCTAGCAACTTTTACAGGAGTGCATTTCCTAAAACCCACTTTTCTACTATTGAATGCCTACAGCTATCACATCTTTTGTTTTCAAAGAACTTATTAGATTAAAAAAAAACCTGTCTCTTTATATTTGCCTTCTAGTTACTAATAAACAACCACTACTTATTTGCCCACCTACTTGCTTCTGCCTGTGTTCTGAGTGTGCAACAGTTTATGACAGGGAACTTAAAAATGCTTGTGGTCTGCCTTCCTGTGACAGTTGTCTGCCAGTTGTCTGCCTCTGTCCCTCCAAACTTTCACACCTGTCTGTATGTATCCACCCACCAATTAATATTTTTCCTCTTTCATCTTTGTCAGAAAGCAACTCTAGAAGAAACTAACCTAACAAATCTTCATTTAACATTTTAGTGGAAATGCACATTATAAAAGCTACTATTCAGCTGAGTCTGTTGGCAACACTATTGTGAACCCAGCCCTCAAGAGGCTGAGGAAGGATGGCTACAAGAGTAAGAACAGCCTGTGTTTCTGAAAAACAAACAAGGGGGTAGCCCTAGAGCACACAAATGGAACCAACTTTCACATTAAAACAACACTACTTCATAGCTCTCTGGGGTTCGAGAGCTCTGTAGTCACTGATGGGCACCAAGCATTAGGGCATGACTGGGGTGGTAGTCGACATTGTCTTCTTTTAGGATTTAGGAAGTAACATGAAAGATAAGACATAGGTCCTGGCTTCTGAAGATATCAGGCAGTACTGGCCAGAAGGCTACTAGAAACACCGGTGGGTGACCAGCTAGCCCAAATCATAGCATGGAATTATAGAGAAGGGATTGGGTAGAAGATAAATAGAAGACAAAAGAAAAGAAGCCAAATGATATGTGCTAAGACAGCATGAGTGCCCAGTGGCCAGACCTAGTGGGACACTGAGAAGCCCTGCACATGGAGAAGCACTTATAAATATTAGCCAAACTAGTGAAGCCTGGGGATTTGTTACTTACTAAATATTTTGATTATAGGTAAATCCACTGGTAATGTTTTAATCTTCAGAGTCTTCCAGTGTTCATATTGATTGTATGTGTTCACCTGTTTCTCATCACCTAAGTTGATATCTGGGATTATAAATTATTTTTCATGACAGTCTATGTATACCCTCATTTTAACTTTTTTCACAATGATTACACATTTCTTTTTTAATTGAAAAGAGTTTTAGAATTGTCTCTAATGGTATACTTAATTAGATAAGGGCCTATGTCTATCTTATTTCTAATTAAACATGAAACATCAGCCTTGCTCCAGTGCAGACACAGAATGCCTGCCTCCCACTGCCCTGGGATAGCCTAGTGTGTTTTTCCCAGCTCTGGGATCGCAAGTGTCAACACACCTGACCTAGAATGCATGCCTTTCTTAATGAATGAAGTTGCTGGGGTGGGGATAGTAAGCTTATTGAAACTTTTGAAGTTAAATAAGATTGTAAAAGCACATTACACAAATGTTTCACTTTTGGGTTTACCAAATTTCAGGAAAGAAAGATATTTAGCACAAATTAGAGTAAACGTTAGTATAACTGACTAATAGAACACATAAGCTGTGAAGTTTTTTAACTTATTTATTTTTATTTCATATCTTTGTTTTCCTTCCTCACAGCTCCTCTTGAAGAAGACTGCACATCAGTCACCGACCTACCCAATTCCTTCGATGGACCAGTTACCATAAGTACGTACCCCTTCTCATTTCTGGTGATTTGTCTTATTCTTGAGGAAGGCTTCTGACATGTTCTCTATTATTAATATTTGCATAGGCTATTAAGTTGTATCCCTAAGGGAAAACAGCTGTGATTCCACATCCCATTCCCCTTTCCAATGCTGGCTTGAAACTGTTCTCTGATTTACCCTATTCCCCATTCCTAAAACATCAGTCGTTTGAAACCCACTTCTACATTTTGTAAACCCATCGGTGTATTCCACAACACTATAATTTACTTGATTTTTTTTCTTGTGGTTGACTCTCTCCTGCTTAAAACGCATTTGTTTTTTCAAAAGAGACTGCAAATGAACAACCAATATCACTTGTCATAAATTGAGGGCAACCCTAAAAAATCAATTTAAAGTGCAAGAAAAAGTAAATAATATTTTCAACTTATAGTTGTAGAAGGCCATGTGCCTGAGCTGTGCTCTCTGTAACAGAGAGAAAAGGAGTCTCAGGGTTGGAGATTTCCGCTTGGGAATTCCCTGGTTATATAACTGATGTACATGATTATGAAGGACACAGGCTTCCTGATGTGTGTTTCAATAGCATTTGTGCCACACCCACCTCAGATCATCTATAGGAAATTACATGTGCCAATTTAGGAGATGGGAAATCCTCCTCAGAGCTTTCCAGTAGGTAACCTTGTAAACCTTAGGGGTCTTGCTTCTGTGCCCCGTCTCATTGGGAGGAAGAATACTGGTAGAAAAGGCTGCTTTCTGCTTCTGCTTCCTTGGAGCCAGCCCCCAGCAGAGGGTGTGGACACCGTTGGCAGCAGTAGTGGGATGCCTTCCCAGACTCTGTAAATCAAGCCTCTCACTTGGCCTGTGCCTGAAGCAGCCACAGGATGCTTCACATCCCAAAAGCTACCACGTAATATTAGAACAATATAAAGCTTCAGTTTTCTCTTATGTATAATGATACCACATATAAGAATTATCATGCAACTCTAATGTGTCTCATGCATGCCTGGCCCATATCAGATGCTTAAGAAATGCCCAGTTTCCATGGTTTCTAAAAATTTCCTCCAAAGGCCAGATTTACAGAAGTTTTATCAATCACATGGTTTGAATATGTGTCACTCTTACTCCTCTGCCCTGCACCCACCAAGAATTCATGTGTCAAAAACTTAACTTCCAATGTCACACCTTAAGAGTAAATGGAATTGAGGTCCTCGAGGAGTAGTCAGGACTGGATGGGGTAAAGAGGGTGATGCCTGATGACATCCGTAGCTTTATAAGAGGACGAGAGGCCTGAGCCGACTCACTTGCTGTGTCTCCAAGTAATGCCCTTGGCCATAGGATGCAACGAGTAGACCCTCAGCAGATCCCTATCAGACACTGTTCTTGGCTTCTCAGCCTAGACTCAAGTGCCATAATCCAAATAAACTCCCATTCTTTGTAAATTGTCTGGGGGTTGGAAAAATGTCTTAGTTTTGAGAGTATTAATTATGTTTGCATACAGCCTGGGTTCAATTCCCACCACCAACACAGATGATTACAACTCCCTGTAACTCCAGTTCAAGAAAATCTAACACTCTTCCAGCCTCTGTGGACTTCTACACACATGGTACATATAAACTCATGTAGAATACACTCACAAATATTAAGTAAATATTTTTAAATTATAAGACAATATAAATTGCCTTGGCTTTGTGTTCAAGGTAGCTGAGACATTGAAATTTTTCCCAACCGAGAGTTTCATTTAAGCACGCTAGGTAAGTGAAACAAAAGAATCCTTGGTATCACAATTCAGCAAAAACAATTTTCAGCAAAGTGCACACGTAGGTAGCCATGTGTAGCAAATGGCTGAGGATCAAGCCAGAAGATGTGTTTTAAGGATGGATAATGAATTGATTTCATTTTTACTTTTTCTCCTCTGGTTCATTCTGGTCACTTTCTTATTAAACCAAAGATTCTCATCTCTCTCTCTCTCTCTCTCTCTCTCTCTCTCAGGTATGAATATATATATTCATGTTTGTGAATTTTAAGGTTGAATTCCTTTGAGGTTGCCTGAAGCTCTGTCAATATTTAGACAAACCAGTTTTCTAGCTAGAAATGGGGGTTTGATTAAACTGACAAAAGTTACCTTTTAAAAAGAATCTTTCTAACAGATTGCAAATATAAGCTTTGTGTGTGTGTGTGTGTGTGTAGGTTATATGACTACTATTTCAAATCCTTTCTGGGTTTGGATGGAATTAATAGTAGCAAAATGTACACATATTTCAGAAGGTACTGTATAGGATGGGAGAAGTATTACTTATTGAGCCTCTTATTTTGACTACTACGTTGAGTGCTAATAACAATGAATCATGTGAAGCTCATGACAACCCCATCTAGAAGACTGGGCCATTCCTTTACTAAGGAAAAAACCTGAAGCTCACAGGGTTACCTTGCCTAAAGCTATTCAAAGCTAGCCGGGAAGTGGTGGCGCATGCCTTTAATCCCAGCACTTGGGAGGTAGAGACAGGCGGAAGAAGAGTTTGAGGCCAGCCTGGTCTACAGAGTGAGTTCCAGGACAGCCAGGGCTACACAGAGAAACCCTGTCTTGAAAAACCAAAACTATTCAAAGCTCAGATTCAAATGTGGGGACTCCCTGACACTTGAACTTTTTCCTTCTCATTTCCAAAGTGGGTGAGGGGGATGAACACTTTGGACATCTCACACATCTATCTGAGCACCAGACAGACAGATTTTTTTTTTAAAGCAAAAGAAAGTAGCTTTAACGGCGTATTATAAGACAATCCATTATCTTTCCTATATTTGAGATATGGTGGCTCTGAAGTTCTAAAGTTGCTTCTGTATCTCCTTCAGCTATTGTCAACCGTGATGGTACCCGCTACAGCAAGAAGGGCGAGTATAGGACACATCAAGAAGACATTGATGCCTCGAACACTATAGATGATGATGTCAGCAGTGGATCCACCATTGAGAAGGGCACCTCAGAAGGCTACATTTTCCACACCTACCTTCCCACTGCACAGCCTACGGGAGACCAGGATGATGCCTTCTTTATCAAGAGCACCTTGGCTACCAGTAAGGAGAACAGAATCCTGGGGTTTCCTCTAGTAGTTCTTTGACAGAATGCCAATGGCCCTCGTGAGTAATGCACACTCCAGGGGCTGTTTTCTGCCATCCCTAGGCATCTAGCTCTGAGTGAGATCATTTAGGGAGTTTGGCTCTTGTTCCTGTCAGTGCTCCTGGTCATTGTGCACTGGCTTCTACTCCCCTTCACATCTCCATCTTCACCTCTGAACCTCTTACCTTGGGATAAGGAATGCCACATTGGAAGGGTTTCCTCGGGAAGGTGCCACTTTTCTTGTGCTTTCAAGGACTTAATGATGCCTCAGATCTGTTGCAGAAATAATTTGTGGTGTGGCTTGTTTTATTCTTGTCATTTTCCACTACAGAAAAAACTGTTGTCTTAAAGTCAGGACAGTAGAGTGTACACTCCATTAATACCTTAAAAGATCCATTCTTAGGGTTCTGATTGTGTAATACCCACATTCTTAACCATAATTTTCAAACCATGCTTTTTATTTCCCAAGGAACCAAAAGTGAGGGGTTTTCTGATCACCTTCGGTCCGCTGCAGAGTTCTGGATTGTAGTCTGTGGGGGAAGACCCTAACGCACTTTGGGTATCTGTGGGTAACAGCAGGGGAGGTGGCCCACTCAGCACTGAGTAACTGTAGGTTTGTGCAGCTGAGCTCTGTGAGGAAGGTGCTCAGAGCTTCTTATCTCTCCCACTTCCCTCTCTGCACTTCCTCTATGGTTGTTTTAGAAGGAGGTTTTAGATGCCTGGGTTTCTGCGGAGGATTATTCAGACCCAAAAAGGGCAGCTAAGCCTTCACTGGGTCTCCTAGTATGGTGTGGATTTTCTCATTTCCTGGCTGATACTCAGAGGGGTGGAACTCTGGCTTTTTCACGGTTTGACAGGAATGTACTGGCTTGAGAATATTCAAGATAGAGCTCTTTTTTAATGCCCTTGTCATCCAGAAGCCAGGAGGCCTCCATAGCACTCGGATGTAAGCTGAACTCACTTAACGGTGTTTTAGATTTCTGTTATCAAGTTGCTGAGTGAGGGGAAAGGGTGATATGAACAGGTGCAGGAGTCCAGTCATTCCTGGAAAATTCTTTGAAGCCTTTCCAAAAAGAATAAAAAAGAATCCCCCATATCAGATTCTGGGGGTTTGGAGACAGCTCAATGGGTAAAGTGCTTGCTGGGCAAGCACACGAGGACCTGAGTTTTTTTTCATCCCCAGCATCTACATAACAAGTTGAGGAAGACAGTATGCATCTGTCATACTATACTAGACAGAGACAGGGGAAGACCTAGAGCATGCTGGGTAGCCAACTGGTCAAATCGGTAAGCTCCAGCTTCAGTGAGGATTCCTATCTCAAAATTTAAGGTGGACAGTCACCAGGACAACATTTGTATGTCAACTCCCCAGTCTCCACACATGCATAGGCCACAGACTCCATCTATCCACATGAGGCAAAGCTACACAAGCTTCTCATGCCCTCCCAGGCCACTTCCTCTCTGATGATTTGTCACCTGTTGTCTGTAGTGTCCTGGGAAATACCTCTCCACAGAGGCTTCTGCAGAG
>JADRCD010189119.1:0-12604 GCA_019843815.1 Montemys delectorum
TGCTATGGCCAAAGCTATTTGACTTGAGTGAGTAACTTTATTCTCAGATCACAGAGAACAGGTTACATTCATTTAAGAAATGGTGTATGTATTAAGATGGTCTATCCATAAAGTAATTCACCAACTGTTTCAGTGAACAATGATTCTGCTTGGAGGGTGGCACAGACATTAGGTGAAGAATCTAGTTCATTGGCTGTGATGATTTGGAAAAGCATCCATCTCAGAGAAAGAGTAACTTATAAAGTCCTCTTCTTCAGAATTGATACAATAGTTACAAACATCAAGCAAAGCATTCAGTCTCACTCTTTGTTGTTCTCTTACAAGCCACCTCCCAATTTAATTGTCTACATTTCTTTTGGCTGTATAAATAATTTTGAAATATGTAAGCTGGTCTGAAAACCACAGTATACTGTAAAAACATGAAATAAACAACACTACTAATAGAGAGGTTGAGATAGAAGAAGCAAGATCTCAAGACCATTATGGGGTACACAGTAAGACACTGTCATGTACAAACAAGCTGAAAGTATAAATGGATTGTACAATATTGGACCTATTTCTCCAATTACCAAATTACAGAGACCATTGGATGAGAACAAATTTCTAATTCCTCATCTTATGGATTTCAATCATTTAGGATATGTTGGTAATATTAATTTTCATATTAAGAGATATTAAGAAAAAGTAATTGTTATTTTCTGTTGTTTTTGTTGTAAGAGGTGGGATTAGGTTTGTGTGGATTTGTTGAAAAATTACTTTCTTGCTTCTTCTAGGGTGTAGTTTTACTCCTTATGTTGATGTTTTCCATCTATTATCCTATATAGGGCTGGATTTGTGGAAAGATACTGTGTAAATTTTGTTTTGTCATGGAATATCTTGTTTTCTCCATCTATAGTAATTGAGAGTTTTGCTAGGTATAGTAGCCTGGACTGGCATTTGTGTTCTTGTAGGGTCTGTATGACATCTGCCCAGGATCTTCTAGCTTTCATAGTCTCTGGTGAGAAGTCTGGTGTAATTCTGATAGGCCTGCCTTTATATGTTACTTGACCTTTTTCCTTTACTGCTTTTAAAATTCTTTCTTTGTTCAGTGCATTTGGTGTTTTGATTATTATGTGACTGGAGGAATTTGTTTTCTGGTCCAGTCTATTTGGAGTTCTGTAGGCTTCTTGTATGTTCATGGGCATCTCTTTCTTTAGGTTAGAGAAGTTTTCTTCTATAATTTTGTTGAAGGTATTTATTGGCCCATTACCTTGGGAGCCTTCACTTTCTTCTATACCTATTATCCTTAGGTTTGGTTTTCTCATTGGGTCCTGGATTTCCTGGATGTTTTGGGTTAGTACCTTTTTGCATTTTCTTTGACTGTTGTGTCAATGTTTTCTATGGTGTCTTCTGCCCCTGAGATTCTCTCTTCTGTCTCTTTATTCTGTTGGTGATGACTCCTGATTTCTTTCCTACATTTTCTATCTCCAGGGTTGCCTCTCTTTCTGATTTCTTTATTGTTTCTATTTCCATTTTTAGATTCTGGATGGTTTTATTCATTTCCTTCACCTGTTTGATTGTGTTTTCCTGTAGTTCTTTAAGGGATTTTTATGTTTCCTCTTGAAGGGCTTCTAGCTGTTTACCTGTGTTCTCCTGTGTTTCTTTGAGGGAGTTACTAATGTCTTTCTTATAGTCCTATATCATCACCATGAGAAGTGATTTTATATCTGAATCTTGCTTTTCCAGTGTAATGGTGTGTCCAGGACTTGCTATGGTAGAAGAATTGGATTCTGATGATGCCAACTAACCTTGGTTTGTGTTGTTTATTTTCTTATGCTTGCCCCTCCCCCCCCCCAAGGGCTACCTGCCCTTGCTAAATCTGACTGAAGCCTGTCCTTCCTGTAATCCTGGTTGTGTCAGAACTCCTCAGAGTCAGGCTGTCTCTGAGATCCTGTGATCCTGGGCTTGTTAGAGTGCCTGGGAGTGGAGCTTCCTCTGGGTGTTGTGGTACTGGATGTGGAGTTTGCACCCAAGGTCTGCTCAGGGCACTGGCCCAAACAGACTGGAAGGAACCAGTGCCACTGGGTTGGTGGAGTTCCTGTGTGCCTGGGTCCTGTTGGTCCCAGTTACTCCTGGTGATAGGATACTATGTTGTGTCCTCCTCACCTCTTATCCTGGGCATGTTAGAGCATCTGGGAGTGGAGCTTCCTCTGGGTGTTGTGGGACTGCCTACAGAGTTTGTGGGACTGCCCAAGGTCTGCTCAGGGCACTGGAAGGCTCAGATAGACTCGATTATCTAGATTTTCATGCTGGCTTTTCTTGTAGGACTGCCAGGCAAAGTAGTCTGTCCCATTTTCCCCATATAAAAAAAAAATGGGGCGTATACATTTTTAAGATAATTTTACAAGATTCTGCCTGTAGCCTGTGCTGGCCTGAAACTCACTATGCTCATACAGCTCAAACTGTCCTTGAACTCCAGATATCACATTACTTAGAACTAAAAGTTTAATCCTTGATCAGCACAGATGTTGGTTTATTTTATTTTATTTTATTTTATTTTTGAGATAGGAGCTCACTATATATCTCTGTCTGGCCTGGAAGTCAGAGCTTCCCCTGCCTCTGCCTACCTAGGCATTAGATTTGTGCTATTATCCCTTGTTTGAAATTGATTAATGAAAAAATACTGTTAACTTTCTGTTGTTCAACATATTCATATTTTCTTCTATGTAATAATTTATAATGTAGAAATAGATATCTACAATTCTGGGATTAAAAAACTTTTTCTTTTCTGGTTTTGAATCAGGGTGTGGCTATAAAGAGTAGCTGGCCTTGAAGTTACAATTTGCCTGCTCAGCTTCCTGGGTGAGGAGATACCAGCCCCATGCCTTCATGCTCAGCTTGCAATGTTCTTCGTTTTTGTTTAGGTGAATGTTCTCTTCTTTTTCATCATTCAGTGTTCATGGTTTAGACGAATTCAGATGCAATGATAACATATTTAAGGCAATGATATGGTGTTGCACTGTGCAGGGTTATAATCCATCATCTGTTCTTCATAAGCATTCCCTAGATATAGGAAATGTTTGGGAGTTATGGTGCCAATTAGCATACTGGAAAATAAAATGATAATGTCCTATTATGCGATGAAGGAAGCACTCAGCAGAAGCATATGTTTCTTGTAAAGATTTCCTAGACTGATTAAAGAGTACAATCCTGTTTGGGTAGCAAAGCAATTCCTTCTTCAAGACTCAAGGAATTTGCCATTCCCAAGGCTATCTTGAGAAAACTATACAAAGAAACGAGAGAGACGCCCAAGGAAGGACAACTCAATACAGGTGGGAAATTAGAAATTCTAAGTATAAATCTCTTTTCCCATAAGAAAGTTTATAAAATAAAATAGCCATGTTTTACAGGTTTGTTTCCTAAGGCAGTTGAGCCATACAAATTCATTTGAAAAAATGCTTCGCTCCTTTTCTATATAAGTATTAATACCTTTTACATTTAATTTTTATTATTTCTGGTATCATCAACTAAAACTATATCCATCAAATTAAAGAAGTATTACTGGTTATGAGGGAGTATATACTATTGCAATTTTGATTTTTAACATGTGGTTAAAATAAAGAGCTCAGGAGAAGGGGGAAAAAAGAAAGGGTTTCAGGCAATTACTTAAACATAAACAATTCAATACTGTTAAAGAGAGAAACAACCTTTCCCTTTGAATACATAGTGTTAAATGTACTATATACATGCAATAATTTTTCTCAAAGGTAATGACATTAGTATCTGGCAAGGATTTCAGATGCTCACTTTCATATTAAATTGATATGAAATTAATTTTTGCATTAAATTAATGAAATGAAAAACAAACTAGAACAAGAAAAGATTTCATAAAGACAGTTCATCTATCTCTTACGTGCTTCGTGTCTTCAGCTGCCAGGGGAGAGTAACTTAAACTGATGAGAAAGAGAATTCTTATATATCTATGGCTCCTAGAACTTGCTAACGTCTGCTACATCACAATTGCAAAAGCAATGCTCACTGTCTCCCCATCCGATTTAGCAATTAATGTCTTATAGTTATGAATTATTGAGAGTGGCTCATACCTATCATCTGGTAAACCACTGTAAACCGTCTTTTCAAAATTGTTCCTCTTCTAAAATTCCACATTACTAAACTCAGCGAGTTATTTTCGAATGAAAGCAATTTAGTGATCAGGAGACCATTTCAAATTCTTTCTTGTCACAGGATTGTTAATGGCACCACATTTGCTCTTTTTAACTTGCCATTTATGCTTCAAAACGGAAATGCACACATGTGGTAAAGCTGCATTCCTAGGAGCTATTTTAGTAAATATCACTTAAGAAAGTGACACACTCACAAACTAGAGATGAAAAACCCATAGGAATAATGAGATGTTCAAACACAGATATTCAATGACAAAAAAGCTGAATTCCCTATAGTTTTAACTTTGTTATATAAATAATACGTAACTACCTGACAACAGTTTTCTTTTCTTTTGTGGCTATGCATGTGTGTGATGTTTGGTATAAGTACTTGAAGGTATCAATGTATGATTGTGTGCATATTTACATGCATGTGGAAGTCAGTGTGTAGGTTCGAGTGTCTTTCCTCAATGGACCTCCATCTTTATGTTTTGAGTCAGGAATTTTCCCTGAACCTACAGGTCATGGGTTCAACTAAATTGGAATGATTAGTGAACTTGAGTCATTTGTCATTTGTCTGCCCCTACTTCACAGACTCTGGAGTGCTGGTATACACCACCATAAGCCAACTGTGTTCTGAAGAGTTAAACTCAGATCTTAGTGGCAGTGGTGTAGGAAATTTTTTGACTGAGCCATCTCCCTAGCTCTTTACTACAGCTTTTCTTCATGGCAGTAATCTTCTAGATTAATGTAAAAGGGAATAACAGTTGTGTGCAGGCAAAAGATAAAACAGTGTACATAACATACAATTTTAACCCTTCCTTTAAAAAGTAGCTCTCCTTTCTCTTATAGGACATATCAAGACTGTTACTTCTATGCACTTAAGAAAAGACAAATATTTAATTCTGAGATTGTCCAAGAAGCAAGGACTTTCACAGCTCAGTGTAGAAAAACAGTCATCCAGGATGCTGAAGACTATCTTGGACCAAACTTTCAATAGGCTCCCCAAAGCTATCTTTGGACTAAGACTCATACTTCCCTGTTATCGTTTGTCTGCCCACTCCAGTTGATGAATCCACACAGTAGGAATCCATGCAGTCAGATAGCCCTTCCATCTGACCACCTTCAGTATCTGATTTCCTTTCCTGCCCTTTTGTTAGGTACTTGATCATCTGAACTGCTTGCAGCAAAAATCCCATGAAAGTCAGATGCAGGAGTTCTCTGGCCTTGAAGTTTTCTAATGATCTCCCTCCCACTCCTACCCTACTCCCCTAGCTACTGTAGGAGGAGAAGGCTATCTTTCCCTTTTAGCTATCTTGACTCACTACTAGGGATACAGTGATACTGGTATACTAGTAGGATGCTAATAGGCAAGACAAGGTAAATTAACCAAAAAAAATCTACATACAGTGATTTGTCCCATGCTTTGTGTGACAATTATAACTACAGTGTTTTTAATGGTAGATTTTATGAAGCGTGAAAAATGGAAAGTAAGACAGAAAAGGGGGATTTGCACCAAATACAACAGTCTGTGGTAGGGGAAGCATGACAAGGCCTCTGTGTCCAGATTCTCCACCATATTGATTCCTCTTTAGAGACTGGGCATTCACTGTCCTCTGATAGGGAAGGTTCCTCTCATATTAAAATTAGATAAACCAAAGAAAGTGCCAGAAAGTCACCTTTTGCACATCCTATTTCTTCCATTCCTTCAGCATAATGATTCAGTATGGCAAACTGCTTTATGTTGGGAAATTACTTCTGGAAACATGCTGCAAGAAATCCTTGAATGTCTGTGAAATTTGAGTTGAGTCCTCCCTCTCTCTTCTACATTACAATAGTCTTGACACCCATCACAATAACCTTAAATAAAGACTTTCTTTTATTAGAATCGGCATGCCATGTGGAAACCATGTTCCCTTTCAGAGAGCTTGCTAAACTATGAAATCAGCCTTAATGTTCACTAGTGGACTCTTGGATAAAGAAAACATAGCCAAGATACACAATGACATATAACTTAGTCATAGGGAAAGACAGAATTATGTTTGCAGCAAAACTGGACAGAACTAAGGATCATTGTGTTAAGTTAAATAAGCCAGATCATAAAGATATAGTATCATATATTACTCTCCTATTCGGAATCTAGAGGAGGAGTCAAAGGTGAAAGAGCATAACAGAATGACTATAGTCAAAGTACATTGGGTATATGCCTAAAATATCAATGATGCCCATTATTTCCTGTAATTAGTAAATGCTAACAAAAAGTCTTCCTTTACATTTTATAATAAATACATTTATTTTCTTTATCAATGACATAGGCCAGAATGGAAATGAATTTACCAATCTACAAATTTTCTTGACTCTGTTGAATGTACTGGCTTTTGGATGAAGTATACTTTTTCTAGATTAGGGCTCATATCACTAAGGGAGAGTGATGGAAGACTCAGAACTACAGAGTAAACTGTTGCTATAAAATTACAAGGGGGAATAAAGATTTATGAGTGGCTATTTGTTTCTGTTTTAGTGTATGTACATTTTGGGGGAAAGGCTCTCTGTTCTCAATCAAGGATGCAAAGTATAAATACCTATAACAGCATCAAAAAGCGAGGAGGCAGCTGTGGAGATGACCAAGAGGGATTGTGGAGAATGGGAGGACCCTCTGCAGATGGTAGCCAGAATCCTCCCACAGACTCCCAGGTGGGAACATTGGCCAGTGTGGTGAGGACATTTGAATTTTCAAAGAAACCAAGAGTTGAGTTTCTCAGAGGAGAAGGGACTGGATGTAATTTTAGTGTGTGGTCCCATGACTCACACAGTTACATCAACAAATCCATACCCAGGGTACCACCTCAAAGAAATGGTAGTAAAAATAAACATGCTTAGAGAATATAATTAAATGAAATCCCCCAAGGTTTGAATGTTCCTTAAACGAGAATACTCAAGTTGATTTTCTTTATAGCCAAGAGCTACTTAAGCTCCTACCCACCTCTTACCTCCACTGACGAATCTTTTCTGTTGTGAATCTAACAATAGACACACACATACACATACACACATACACACACACATGTACATATGTACATAATTTTCAAATGGTGTTTGAAATAGATTGCATATGGATTGTGAAAGAAAACAATACATCCTGAACTGTAAAGTTAGCTTAGGTCCCCAAAGTGGGCTGCAAATTACTAACACCAACGGCAAACAAATGAACTTCTCTTACCCCAGTGTCTTCTAATTATGTGACTTGGAAAATCAGATAAACAAGAAAAAAGCTGAAGCCACTTCAGAGGTACAGTTTTGTTCTGGTTTATCTAGCATTTGCAAAATAGCATACAACGAAAAGAAAAGAAAATGTAAGCAGAGAGAAATGAATGCATCAGAAGCTAGACTCTGTAATAAAGGAATAGTAGAGTATAACTTGGAAAAGAGATCTCCAGAGAGAAATGTCTCCATGGAGATGCGGGTGGAGGGAGATTAAAATTGATCTCCCATAACTACAGCTTTCAAAAGAACATCAATCCTGATCCTGCTGGAGTTAGACAAGAATTAGTTATTTGATTTCTAAAATGGGTAGCCACACAAAAGTGATGAAAGGTATTTATGAATTGAACAGAAAAATTTGGTGACTATATTATTGAGAAATGGATGTGAGGTTATTAAAGATCTTATTTGATAATATCTTCAGGTTAACTGAATATAACTACGTAAAGAATAAGGTAATTTATTCTTTGTAATTTACATATTTACTGTCAGTGACTTAAAATATCATTCATATTCTAAATGTAGATATGTTTGAAACTGATAAAAAAGGTGTGACAGTAACAGATTTATGTGCAATATTGAAATATTTTTTACTTACACATTGATTTGGTTATTTTTACACACACACACACACACACACACACACACACACACACACACACATATGCTTTCTGTTGGGAATTCTATATCTCAACCACAATTAGAATACACACACAAATATAATTTATATATATAAATTATATATATAAACTATATTTATATATATAAAATTATTCAATGCTTAAAAGTCTAGAGATGCAGGATACACATTTTTTTTCCACATCACAGCAAATTTTGGAAACAGACGCCAGACAGTTCCTCCTCCTCCTATGAGCATACATGTGGTTAAACTGCTTCCCAAGCAAATTATTATTAACCCTGTCATTTTTCCCCTAACAAAATGGTGATCTCAATAATTTTCTCCAAAAAATATCCCTTATATAGTCAAATCTGAATCTGTCTAGCTTAACCTAATTTCACGGTCTCTTGTTCTAATTATGGTTGAGAAATAGAATTCCCACCAGAAAACAACTCTATGCTCAGGGTATTTTATACTTCTTATGTCAGAGCAACCCAAATAATTCCAAATTCTTCTTCCTGGACTTCCAGCACTGGTGCCTAATTCTGCCCCACCTACCTTATCCTATGAGCATTTTTACTATATAAAGCTATTATAAATTAAAAGTAATATACAGAATAGGAATACTATTCAACCAGATACACTTTGTCATTGTAAAGTTGGTTTTTAAAAAAACAAATTTCCTTATATCTCATTTTTAACTTATGACATACAACACTGGGAGAGAGGAGAGAGGTTAGCAGCAGATTTTGCTTATAAATTCAGGAATCAATTTAAAATTTAAGTGCCTGGGAAAGGTAAAGCTCAGATGTGAAACTTTCAATTAAATAATCCAGGGGATATATTTTCCCATTAATTTTTGTACAATGAATACATATCCAAAGTATTTGTGAAACAGTACACCAATAAGAAATGTAGTGTATGAATAAAACATGTAGCACATGTCATAAGTCTGAGTCAAAAGTCTAATCTATAAGTGATTTCAGAACTCCATTTATAGGTATAAAATGACTCATTCCTTAAGAAAAACACACTTCAACAGGCACTTATTGGTTTTTGCATGGCTACTCGAGGCCTCTAAGAAATAAGGGTTCTCGTGTACCTCAAATCTCTAAGGAGTCCATGAGTATTTAATCTCAGATTCAGCCTTTTCTTTCTCATTATCAGAAGATAGCTAAATGACATATATATTAATTTCCTTGGTACCTCCTCCCTTACTATATAAACTCAATCCCCTGCCTATTCATTTTGTTACCTATGTTACTTCAACATATCACATTCTTTTTTATTCTGTCTCCCAGGAAGAAACCAACTCTTTAAGAGTTCAATATTTTTATCAGCGCTTCTTGTATTTTGGACAGTTTTTTTCATATCACATTTAAATGTGTGCACTTCTTACAACTATCTTTATTTTTAAATTTATGCATTTATGTCCCTCCTTTTTGTAATCTCTACAACTTTCAGGCAGAATGTTTAATGAGCCCCGTGACTGCTCTTCATTTTCTTAGTACCTGAAATTGTCCCCATCACTAGTATGGAAATGGAATCTTAGAGGCCACCAGGGATATCTTTCCATCTAGCAGTGGACAGTCATGTCTTTGTTTCTCTTTGCCTTTTCTAGCAGTGTCCACTGCTCATCAGCTAGGATTTTGAAACCCTGTAACTGTCTTTGGTGTTTCCATTATCCCACAGCCAGATGGAATTCCCAGAGTCAGAACTTCGTTATCTCCTCTCCTTTTATGCCTTCTCTTACATGGCACACTTTACTCATTTTTCTGATATGGTTACTTGCAGCAGATGACTCCTACATCTTCATCCTTAACTATATACTTTCTCTAGAGTGCTTCCTGAAAGGAACATCTACCCAATAGAAAAGCTACAGGAAGGACTGAAAGACCTGAAGGGGATTGCAACTCCATAGGAAGAACAGTATCAATTAACCAGACCACCCAAAGCTCCCAGGGACTAAACCAAAAGCCAAAGAGTACACACATGGAGGGATCCATGGCTCCAACTACATATGTAGCAGAGGATGGCCTAATCTGGCATCAATTGGAGGGGAAGCCCTGGGTCCTGTGGAGGCTTGATACCCCAGAGTAGGGAAATGCTAGAGCAGCGAGGCGGTAGAGGGTGAGTTGGTTGCCTCTATCCCCACAGAGGCAAAGGGGAGGGGAGAGAGGGAGGATAGGATGGGGATTTGTGGAGGGGAAACTGAGAAATGGGATATTATTTGAAATGTAAAGGAATAAAATGATTAATTTTTTAAAAAAGTAATTCTTGAGGCAGTTCAGCCAGTGTAATATTTATTAACCAGTCATGAAGACCTGGCTTTGATCCTAAACACTCATGTAAAAATTTAAGCATGACTGAGTTAATCTCTAATTCCAGAGCTAGGGAGCTGGAGACATGAGGATCTCTGGGGCTTGCTGGTCAGCCAGGCCAGCCAAGTCAGCCAGGTGAGCCAGGCCAGCCAGCCCAACTGAACTGATGAGTTCCAGGTACGATGAGAGAATGTGTTGCAGAAGCTACAGTGAAGATTGGTAAAGGCAGGCACACAAACTCAACTGCTGGCCTCCACAACCCCTCTCACCCACATGCACACACCTATATGTGTACACAATGGTACACACACCCACACACCCTTACACTCATTCAGAATATGTTAAGTTCAAACATAAGATTGTGTTCTTGAAATAAACACACCACTCTGATGGTGTTATTTGTGTTTATGGTATTCCTTTGTTCCTAAGTTACCTGAATTTAAAAATGTAAGGACTTATTGTGAACAATCAATTTTCCTTCTCACGTGCTATCAACTATTGCTTAGCATATGTCTCTTTTTCCTGTCCCACTCTGTTCCCACTCCTACTCTTGCCTGTCTTACACTTACAATGATCTTTTCTTTGGTTCTACCAAGGCTGGTTCTTCAATCCTATTTCTCTGAACATAATACATGTTTTTATGCCATGCTAAATTACTACTTTCTACTGTTATACTGTTTGCCAAAATTACAGAGTAGAGGCTTCAAATCTTTAAGTGTGAGACTCAATGAATTTCATCTGGTTTTGGTGAATTATCAATTCCATTTTTCCTACTGTTCTCTCTCCCTCTCTATATACTATGACCCCACTGCTCTAATTCTCTTCCTTCTCCTCTTCTTGCTGAAATCTATACAATTCTATCATTTCAAGGATCTTTCAGCTTCCCTACTCCAATTCAAAGCCTTTTAAGGTCAACCCAGATGAAAGTAATTTCTCCTATCCATTTATTTTGCACCTAATTTACATCCTGCACAAGCCCTTATTAGACAGTATTATTTACTGCTCTGATATTTGAGGAGTGAGACTCACATTCCTGCCCTCTTCCCCTTTCTTACATTATAGTGTATGGTTCTCAAGGTCAGAGTTAAATTTTCATAACTGTGAAACTCTATTCCACTAGACATAGAGTCGTATATAATGTTGACACTTGAATTAAAAATGGCTGCGATGACTATACACCATAAACAAGTCTGCCCTAAAAACCCAAGCACTGGTAATTCTGCCCTCTGGACTCCAAAGTGAATAAGAAGTTAAGTAAAGGTAGGTGACTTTGCATCATGCAAATTCCCCATTCATCACATTAAATCTTTTATCCCTAAGATAATGCAGACTTTGGCATCATTCCCAATCAAAGAACAAAGTAGTTTCCTTTAAATATTCCCTAGTTCTCAGGAGTCAGCAGTTTTTGATGTGCTTAAGTGAATGGGGGAGGTAGACAGAAAAGAATCATCACAGAGTTAATTCCCCACAAAGCTCAACTTACTTATGAAAACCTAAAAACTAACAAACCCTATGTTGCTAAAAACTTTTTCTTATTGGAAAAAAAAAAAAAAAAAAGAAACGAAAAACCACCACCAACAACAACAAAAAAACCAAAACCAAAATGCTTTAGTGGAATAAGAGATTGACTTTTAGAGCAATTTCTACACAATATTTGCTAAGGAAGAATTTAAGATGGAATATGACACACTATAGCAAATATACCAATGATGTGTGCTGTGAATGATCAAAATCCTCGAGTTTTACACTCCAATAAGGCCACATACTGGGCACTGCAGCAGCAGACAAAGCTAAGTCTAAAACTCTATAGTGTTCCTAATCATCTAGACTGATTTCATTACTTCAACCTTTTATCACTGAAGCTACACTACCAAAGGTCAATCCATTTTCAACATCAATTCTGTAGAACAATGTGCTTTGGGAGAATAAAAAATTAAAGGGCATATTAAAATTAATGAAATCAGTATTTTACTAAGAAATAAGTATGTCTCAGAAATAAAAATCTTTTTAAAAGGAGACTTTATTTTAAATTATGTCGTACATGTGTGTATTGGTGGGAGTGAAGTTTAGGCACATAAGCACAGTGGCCTTGGAGGCCAGTGAGGGCATCCCAGACACTAGAGTTAGAGGGGTTATACTGAAGTGGCTGTGGAGAACCCATCCTTAATCACTGAACCATCTCTCCAGTCCCATCAATAACTTGTTCAATATGGTGGTAATAAAGGGTAACACACAAGACACTCGCTTTACATTACACAGTA
>JADRCD010189124.1:0-11360 GCA_019843815.1 Montemys delectorum
ACCTATAAATAATGTTGACATATTTCTAAGGAATTTATATTTTTAAGCTACAGGGACTGTTTTGTGAACTCTGATAATTTTGTCACCATGATGCTGAGAAATATGATAGAGGTAATCAAACAGTGTCAGAGAAACTATTTTATAGCAAAAAGTGGTAAAATATGCTCTAGAGATTTCTGAGGGATCTTTGGAGTCCCTTGACCTTCTTTAAGCACCTACATATGCAGATGGTGGATTGAGTTCACAGTAAAACTCACAGTCTGTCTTCCAGGTACTGAAATTCTCGTAGAAGTTATGGACAAAAAGAGCAAATACCCAGGACAGGACTCTAAAACGCCTACTAACACAGGTCTACACATAAGATACCTGTCCTACCACGTAGGAAATCAAACAAGGAAGTCTGCACCTATATTATATGTCAAAGGAAATATATATCTCAAAAGCGATGAGAAAGTGGGGATGTTTTACAAGCAAAGATGACAGAAAATGTGGGGTACTTTAGAAACAAGAATTTCATATGAAACCTGACACTACAGAGGGTTTGGAGGTGATATGAGGAGCAAAGAGGGGTACAGACATGCCTAAGGGACAGATGAGGCATATTCAAAATTTGGAGTTTGTCTACCTGTGGCACAAGCAGGGGCCACTATAGTTTTGAACCTAGGAAGAACATGGTAAAGTCTTTGTTTATAACTTGTAGTATTTAGAAGAGGAAGATGTTAATTTGCAGAGGGAGACCTGCTGATCTGGTACAGACAGCACAACAAAGAATGATGCCAGTAGTGGTTTCAAGAGGTGGAATTATTCAGAAGTTAACACACAAGTATTTTTCTCACTTGTATGGGATTTCATCATCAGACTGAATTCCATTCTGTAGAATTATCTCCACTCTAGCCCCTGCTGAAGTGCCCCAGATATATGATGGTCAGTTAGAAAAAATTAAATAGGCAAATGGAATTCTTTTACTTTTTAGTATTGTAGACATTGAGACATCAAAAAGTGGGTAAGAAAACACTGGCAGTTTCATATAGGAAATTATATAGTAAGTTGATGAATAAGGAGAAAAAAATCATTCAATTGATCAACAAAGAAAGGAAATGAAATGAAGTGCTGTAGAAACAATTGTGACAGAGGATAGCATTCAAGACAGAGAGTTGTTTGACTTGATCATTTCTTCATTTGCTCTTAGATTACTACAACAGAACATCTACACCTTCATCCCCCCTTTCAGTATTTAAACTACCAAGATTGAGTTGTTACTAGAATTTGCTTTCATTTTAGCTGTAACCCTAATGCCCTTCATCTCCTCTTTCTGTATTATTGTGGCCCTCTACCACATGACTTAAGACTCACACTGAGAAAATTAATTTCATAGTTAGATGACTTCTCTTATTATGTAATCCATTCACTTGGAAGCAAAGGCATAGCAAGTCTTTCTAAGACTGTGGAACCTTTCAGTTTGACAGGCATTAGCACATCAGGGCTCTTTAGAAATCTGTATTTCCACTAACAAAAACATTATGAGATTAATCAAAGCAGACCACCCAGCTTGGTTGAGGCCTTGTGGAAGCCTTGTGGAATGTTTATATCATACTGTTACTGATCACACTGTCTTACTGAACCCTATGCTGATTGTGGGACAGACCATGAGAAATGACTGTTCCATTTGACAGTAAGCTTAAAAGCATGAGGGTGCTCAGATATAATGTTCAAACTCCAGTCTTTTTGGAACAAACAAGCTCCTACAATTTGAAGAGTCTGGAGCTACTAAATGGAACTGAAAGCATCTTAGGGCTCCTTGTTGACACCACATGCTCATAAAGCCTTCCGACTCAGCAAAGAGGTCGTAAAGCAAATTGCTTCTTCACAAGCAAACCGATTAAAGAGAGACAGTGCTTAGACATCTTGGAGCCTAATGAGGTTGTTTCGGGGAAATGATGCCCCCTATTCGAGAACAAATAATACATTTTTGTTATGTGTGAGAAATAGAACTGCTCATAGGAATAAAATCAAGGGAGAGTGTTGACTTCATGCTGTATTTTCAGTAACATTGGGCTTAGAACTAGGAGCCTTGGGATTCTAATATGTTAAGTGACTGATCTTGGACAATTAAACTAACCACTCTGCCTGTTTTTTTTTTTTTATTATTTCTTCTTGTAAATAAGAAGATCTATTAATGTAGCAGATATTTGTTGGGTAATTGTTTTAAGTAAACATTTGTTTTACTTTTCCTGGGATATGTGAACAAAGGTCTATTCACTCCAGATAATATACTGATGTCAGACCAAAGAAATGATTCCATCTCAGAGTAGCTTGAGGAAGCCATAAGTTATTTATGTGAGAATGACTAACTAGAGTTACTCCTGCCACATGAAGCTGCCTTTCTTATGGTTGAACTGCATTTATTATTATGCAGTTTTTCTAATGTTATTATTTGATAGGTGTTATTATCCCATTTCTCATTTGTATATTTATTTTTCCTTCTAAACTCCATTGTATTCGAAGGTAAAGATCCTAAACTGCTTAAGTCTTTCTGTCTTCATCATTATTTTCTACACTACAGAGGGATGATTTTCATTCACTTGCTCATCCACTGTCTTAGTTGACTGCTGTGAACAGACACCACACGACAAGGCTACTCTTATAAGAACAACATTTAATTAGGGTTGGCGTAGAGGTTCAGAAGTTCAGCTTATTCTCATACAGGCAGGAGCATGGCAATGCCAGGCAGGCATGGCACAGGAGGAGCTGAGAGTTCGACATCTTCATCTGAAGGCTAGTAGGAGAAGACTGGCCTCCAGGCAGCTAGGGGGATGGTCTTAAAGCCCATGCCCAGAATGGCACACTTCCTCCAACAAGGCAGCATCTCCTCCAACAAAGGTAAATCTGCTAATAGTGCAACTCCCTGGATCAAGCATATTCCAATTACCACACCCATCAACTCCTCATTTAACAAAGCATGGGTCACACACCTATTATGTGGCAGGTGCTGTTTTAGGTATGTAGACTTCATTAGTAAACACATTATATAGACCTCATTCACTTACATTCTAATGGAAAGAGAATGAAATACAGTTGGGTGATGTACAGTATTTTATTAAACAAAGAAAAACATAGACACCAGTAACCCCTTAAGATTATAATGGACATGAAAAAATTCTGTGGCTGTGATGTTAAGAAGATTGATTGTATGCAGCACATTGTACTGTAAGCAAGCCTAATGGTGTAGTCAGCCATCTAAAAGTACAACGTATACAGGTTTGTACAGTATATGTGATAAGGTTAATAAACTTTCATGCTATATATTTAATCTGCATTCTTGAAATTTGCCACTTACAAGCACGTTTATCATAAACAGTTAAAATTCATCATGTAAACATAGTCTCCTTCTTTCTTTGTTTATTATGTCTCTTCATTGAAACTTTTTCTCTTGAAATTAATGCAATCTTGTTTTCATCATGACTCTTTGGACACTAGACTGGACCTTTTGCATGTATATAAATATGCTATATTGTATCTGTACATGTATATGTATGCGATATGCTATTCTAATTTTTAAAGTATTCTCTGTCATCTTCTCACAACCATGAAATCACCTTATTACCTTATCATACTTTATCAAGTAAATGTGAATAGTAAGTGGTGCAACGATGAAATAACCGAGATGCTGCTCATTATGACAGAGGTTGATAATATTCAAGCTTTATTTGAGCATAAAAGAAAGCTTCATTACTGTGTTTTACCCTGTAAATTTACTTAGGTATGTCCTCTGGCAACTTCAAAACATGGCTTTACTAATGTATAAGAGGGAGATAGAATGAAACTTTGGCCTGCCCCCAAAATTCATGGATATACATTCATTTCCCAGAAGAGAATTTTAGATCAATGTCTTCCATATTCATCTATACAAACACCAGCAGAAGATAGAAGTAACCAGGGTACAGACTGAATTTATATCATCCTCTCAGATACAAATAGCTCAACATCAGGACATGGGGTTTAAGGCAAAACTGAGTTATTTTGAAAAACATGAGGCTGTAATCCTAACCAGTGTGCCATCAATAACAAGACAGGTGGCCAGAGGGGTTTTACACATCTGTCAGCTAAATCCAAACCCTAAGAGGCAAGTGCAGCTCTAAAGAGCATTAGCCAGATTTGTGATGCTGACTCAAGAAGTCTGGGTCCATAAAGCGAAGCCCACATTCAAGGATGTGTCAGCGTGGCTATTTTTCACTGGTGACACCCATAATCTGGCTGGTTGATATTCATAGAAACTGCTAGATTGGCTGGACAGCTGCTGGGCGCACTTTGTTTTGATTTTATGCTTTCTTCTTCTTAGTTTTATTCCCACCAGTCCATAACACCTCTTGTTCTATCTTTATCCTTTCTTAATAATATGACCTTTAAATCTTTCTCTATCTTTCAAAAGTTACTACTTTCTTTCATTTTTTTCTTTTATTTTCATTAAAGTTCTTTCCTTTCTTTCCCCTGTCTCTTTTCTACATACAAGGCCAGGTATTGTCTAAATACTGTATCACAGTATTAAAAACAAAAGTTGAGTCCTTTTGTTATAGTATAGAATGTACTCTTTACTATGAGAAAGAACATTATTTCTTTTTTTAAAAATTTTAAAATTTATCCTTTAATCCTTTTTACAGTCTAGACTTTATTACCCTCCCAGTTCACCCTCTGACAGTTCCACATCCCATATCTCCTCCCCCAACCCTATCCCATGAGACCTCCCCACTCTCTGGGGTCTCAAGTCTTTGGAGGGTTAGGTGCATTCTCTGACTGAATTCAGACCTGGCAGTCCTATGCTGTGTATGTGTTGGGGGCCTAAAATATCAGCTGGTGTATGCTGCCTGGTTGGTGGCTCAGTGTCTGGGAGATTTTGGGGGTCCAGGTTAGTCTTCCTATAGTGTTTCCCTCCTCCTCAGCTTCTTCCAGTTTTTTCCTAATTCAATCACAGGGACCACAGGGTTCTGTCCATTGGTTGAGTATAAATATCTGCATCTGACTCTTTCAGCTGCTTGTTGGGTCTTTTGGAGGGCAGTCATGATAGGCTCCTGTTTGTAAGCACACCACAGCATCAGAAATAGAGTCAGGCCTTGGGGTCTACCCTTGAGCTGGATCCCAATTTGGGCCTGTCACTGGACATCCTTTTCTTCAGGCTCTTCTCAATTTTTGTTCTTGCAGTTCTTTCAGACTGGAACAATTCTGGGTCAGAGTTTTTGACTGTGGGATGGCAACCCCATCCCTCCACTTGATGTTCTGTCGTTCTACTGGAGGTGGGCTCTACAAGTTCCCTCTCCACAATGTGGGGCATTTCATCTAAGGTCCCTCCCTTTGATTCCTGAGTCTCTCATGTAGAGAGTCTCCCCACCTCCTACCTTTCTGCTGACCCTCAGGGCTTCAGTCCTGTTTCCCCCCACATAATACCTGATCGTGTTCCCTACTTTCCCTCCCTGTACCCTTTCCAACCTAGGTTCCTCCCTCCCTCTCTCCCCTCTCCTGTGATTGCTTTCTTCTCACTCCCAAGTGGGATTGAGGAGTCGTAACTTGGACCCTTTGGCTTGGTAGCCTTCTTGAGTTCTGTGGATTGTATCCTGGGTATTCTGTACTTTTCTTTTGGCTAATATTCACTTATTAGTGAGGACATACCATGCATGTCCTTTTGGGTCTGAGTTACCTCACTCAGGATATTTTCTAGTTCCATTCATTTGCCTGTAAAACTCATGATGCCCTTATTCTTAAGAGCTGAGTAGTATAGTAGTATTCCAATGTGTAAATGAACCACATTTTCTGTATACATTCTTTGGTTAAGGGACATCTGGGTTGTTTCCAGCTTCTGGCTATCACAAATAAGGCTGAAATGAACATGTACCCTATGGCATGGTGGGGCATCTTTTGGGCATATTTCCAAGAGTAGTAGAGCTGGGTCTTCAGGTAGATCTATTTCCAATTTTCTGAGGAACTTCCAGATTGATTCCAAGAGTGGTTGTACCAATGTGCAATCCCACCAGCAATGGAGGAATGTTCCTTTTTCTCAACATCCTTATCAATGTGTGCTGTCACCTGAGATTTTGATCTTAGCCATTCTCATTGGTGTTAGGTGGAATCTCAGGGTCATTTTGATTTGCATTTCCCTGATCACTAGGAACTTTGAAAACTTCTTTAAGTGCTTCTCAGCCATTCAAGATTTCGCTGTTGTGAATTCTCAGTTTAGTTCTATACCCCATTTTTTTGATTGGGTTGTTTGGTTTCACTCACCTCTTATTTCCTCATAGTCAATATCCAGGACATGAATCACGTATTATGTATTTTTATTACATCTTCTGATTTGATAGGTTAATAAATAAACAAAGTAGGTGTAAATGAGATCAAAATATAAGTGAAAAAAAAAAGGGAAAGAAACCAAACATTTGAGGAGAGAACTGAGACATTCAAAAGGATACAGAGTAATCTAAAGAGACCACTGTGGTCTCTTGTGCACTGTGAGCTAGCCTGCTTATATGCCCTGTGAGTTAGCCTGCTTATGTGCCCTGTATGTTAGCCTCAATATGCCTTGTGAGCTAGCCTGCTTGCTTCAATGCACATTATGTGTAAGATTTAGACTTTTTGGGTTATTAAACAGAACAAGATTCATATGTATTGCAATTATGTTATCATTTGCACAAGTGTATGTGTATTCAATAATGTTGTTGATTCCCAAATTTTGCAGGTCTTTCTAAAAGTGTAGTCTATATTATTTCAGATTTATCACATGTTAAATGTGTTTTCTATTGTTTTGTCCTATAGGAATTTTGTCTTTGTATTTTTCTGAAATGTAAGAAATATATGTAAATTAATACAGGCATATAACAGAGATGGATTTACTAACATATATAACACACATATAACAAAAAAATCATATAAATTTATATGAATTAATATGCCCATATAACAGAGATGGATTTATTTATTTAGTTAATTATGAATGATAGAACTAATTTATACTTTAGTGATTCTATTGTAATCAGCTAATCATCTAGTTGCCATGCAAAATATCTACCAAAACCTAATCCTGTAGTTATGAGATTTAAAAATATTAGTTATCATGAACTGATCATAACAAAATCTGTCTAGGGACCAGAAAGAAACAAGTATGAGCCTCAGAGTTCTTAGATGTAACACTTTAATTAGATGGCTTGACATAAAATATAAAAAAAATTAGTGCATAATGTATATTTTGAATAGAAATCTTAGACATCATCTATTACTACAAAATATGTTTAATTTACTAAACATTACTGAACAGACAATTCTGAAGTACTTTACATTTTTATTTAAAAAGTAAATATTTTCAACATAATAAGTGCAAAAAGGAAAACACAAAGTTATTTGATTTTGTATTTATATATCAGCTATGGGTTGCATTTGTATTTTTTAAAAATGCTTTCTGAGGATTTAGGCAAAGGGATAGGTTGGGATGGGTTTGCTCATGATTGTCAAAGCAGACCAATAAAGGCAATGTAGACTATATGCAACACTTCAGAAGCTGGGATGGGAAGATCGAAAATCAAGGCCATCTCAGATTTAAAAAGAGATGAGAGAAAGAGAGAGAGAGAGAGAGACAGAGACAGAGACAGAGACAGAGACAGAGACAGACAGAGGGAGAGAGGGTACCAGAGGGAGAAAGGATGACTGGTGGGAGAGAGAGAGACAGAGAGAGAGGCAGAGAGACAGAAACAAAGAGAGGCAGACAGAAAGAGATAAGAAATAAATGTTTAATACTGAAGGAAAGGTATGAGCTTAGGAGATGGCTTAAAATTAACTACCACATGAGTACTTGCTTCCTGAAGTATCTGGGAAGTGCAGCATAGTGTAACGGGAAAATAAAAGGCCAAAATGACAAAATAATTAAATAAACCACCTGGATACTTTCTGGGAAATGGCCATAATCAGAGTCCATATACTATTATTATTATTATTATTATTATTATTATTATTATTATTATTATTTACCGTAGATCTTATGAGTTCCTGTTTCACACAACATGGGGAAAAAATGGAAAATAAGTACCAAAGATACAAATTAGAGCTGTGTGCCTAACTTGGGCTCCCAACCATTTGACTTTTATTTTAAAGATGAAACATTCCCAGAAATGTGCTTTGTTTAAAATTCTAAGCTTGTGTCCTCAGTTTCTTTAAAATCGAAATAGGTAGGGCAGGTCTATATTCAAGAAAACATTTATCTTTCCTTCCTTTGTGACTTCCCAGCCTCTCCTTGTTCTATTTAGGGTTACTATTGCTGTGATGAAACAAGCCAGCACAACTGACTCTTTGTCAACTTGCCATACAAACACATCACTGCAAAACAACAACCTTTCCTATCTTATTCATCCTCAAGATCATACATTAAAATTGACATCACAATATAGAACATTTTACAAAACTAAAAATCCCATGGTCTTTATAAATTCAAACACTTAAAAAAAAAGTCAGTCTCATTAAAATATCTAGTTCATTTTAAAATTCAAAGTCTTGTAAAACTCCAAAATATTTTTAAAAGTTCAAAATCTCTCAACTGCACTCCTGTAAAGTAAAACAAATATTTTCTTACTCCAAGAACAAGGATTAAAGGCATAGTCACAATTTCAATAAAGAAGGAAAAACTGTGTAAATAACTCAGTGTCCAATGTCTGGGAACCACTCATGAGCCTTTGGGCTCCTCTGTGCCTGGGTTACTTTTCCAGCATCACACTCTGCAGCATCTGTGACTTGTCTTCTAGGCTCTAACAGGCTCTATTCCACTGCTGCTGCTGTTCTTGGTGATCATTCCAAGGTGTTAGCATTTCTCTTGGTGCACCTGGGCTGTACTTTCAGTAACAGCCTTTTCTGGGCTCTCTATAGGGACTCTAGCCCTGCCACATAGTGAAAAGCCTCAGCTGTTTTCCATGACCCTTTCATGTCTTTAAAACCAGCATTACACTACCAAGTTTGGTTGTCATAAAAGGTACAACCCTGGCTACCTCTGGGACACAGCTTCTGTGTGCTGACTGTAAGGTAACACTTCACAAAAGATTTTACATTAACGCTGCTGCTCTCTTCTTAACCATGGCTGATTCTTCAGTTCCAGCTAACTATACACTATAGATTCTTCACTCAAATGGCCTGGTAGTCTTTAATTTGTTCTAAAACATCACAAGTCAAATCTCCATTTTCTGCACTGCTCTCATCATTCTTATCTTCCAAGCTCTCGAAGAACAGCTCACTGAACTCTCAATACTCAATGATGTTTCTACTGCAAAGTTCCAAAATCCTTTTACAACATTCCACAAAATAACATAGTCTTCTCTGTCACAACACTACCCCATGATCTTGGTACCAATATTCTTAGTCATGGTTACTATTGCTACTATAAAACACCATGACAAAAAGCAAGTTGGAGAGAAAATAGTGCAATTGCATATACATCCATATTTTAGTCCTTCATTGTAGAAAATAAGGACAGGAACTCAAACAGGACTGGAACCTGGAGGTAGGAGCTTATGAAGAGGCCATGGAGAAGATGACTCTACTTGCTGGCTTGCTCTTCATGGCTTTCTCAGTCTGCTTTCTTGTAGAACTGACCTAGTTCATGGGGTCTGCAAGGGACAGAGTGGGGATAGAGGGACAAGCGACATAGGGGCAAGGATGGAGACACGACAGTCTGTCTGATCAAGTCTTATTCATTGAAAGGCAACTATAGGTATATATAAGCACATGCTGGGGAGGGCAGCTGGAGACACTTAAACACAAGTCCAGAAGAACAGATTGTTATCAGAGTGTGTTCAGTGGTGGTGGGCTTTTTTGCAAAACCATCATGCTAGGAAAATAAGTCTCCCCTCAGGGTGGAAAACTACCACCTGTAAGTAAATAGTCGGAGATGGATGCAGAAATGATAGCCACTTTCTGCTCAGGGCCGGCTCCCAACATAGAACCTAGATCCACGAGGTTAGGGGTAGCCCCACCCACAACAGACTAGGCCTTCCCACATTAATCACTACTTTTAAATTGCAAATAGATTATTTTCATACAGTTTATGCTGATTATGGTTTCTTCTCTCCCAGATCCTCCCAGTTCCTCTCTACCGTACCTTCTATCTGAATTCACACACTTTCTGTCTTTTGTTAGAAAATAAGTAGGCATCTACAGAATAACAAATCAGAATGGGACAAAGCAAACAGAAGAAAAAGAGCCAACAAACAAGACAGGAGAAACGCAAATAGATACAAAGTCACATATGTTCACACCCACATACAAAACCCAAACCAGAAGCCATAGGTTAAAGGACTCATAAGTTAAAAATACACACAACATTATTAGATACATAACCTTCAAAGACTCCATTGGGTTCACTTTGTGTTGGCCATGTACTGCTAGGTGTGTAGCCTACCATTAAGAGTGGTTTGTTTTACTAGTGAGTCTTCCTTGGAGAAGTCAAACTTTTCATTTGCAAGTGTTTATCAATAGCTTTTGGGTTAAGAATGGGGGAATGTGTGCACATCTTCTCTCAACTCTATGATCCCATGTGATGCAGACTAGAGCAGGCCCTTTGCATTCTGTCAACGTTTTTGTGAAATCATATATGTATCAGTTATGCTGTGTTTAGAAGGCCTTGATTCTTTGGTGTCCTCCATCCTCTCTGTATCTTATAATATAAAAAAATGCCTTGCAGGCTTGCCTACAGCCAGGTATAGTGGAAGCATTTTCTTGTAGAGAGTGGTTCTGATGTTAAGGTCCTGTTGCCCAATTGGTTCTTGATCTGTCATTAAAGAAAGCCACAGGCCAATCACTGGGAGGAAGGTACAAGTGGGAATTCTGGGTCCCAGAAGGAAAAGGCAGATGAAAGGGAAGAGAGGAGGAGCATTGGTCATGCTTTGGAGGAGAAGAAGCTAGCAGCCATGTGAGGTCTTGGGAGGAGCTGGGATCTGTGATCACTACTACAGGTGGGTGGTTAGGGATGTTTGGCAGAGGCTAGGTGGGATTAGCCACTGAAGTTTAGGGCAGGTGGAAGGACCAGAAATAAAAATATTACTGAGGGTGTGCTTTTCAAGGCAGGGGATAGCATCAATCAGCAATTGAGTCCTAAGGCAAGTTGAAAAGGAAGAAACTGTGTGTGTGTCCTTTGTCCAATGATTCAAGGGGAACTCAGTAGCGCAGTCACCTCCTGAAATAACAATTGGTAGAACGTAAAACTATATGCAACATTTTCTAAGTTGAGAGACTCTCCTCTCTTGTGTAAAGTTGGCTTAAAATTAGCTAGCACACTTCTATTAGTAACCAAGATTCCATCCAAAGGTTCAGAGTCCTGTTCAGCATCAGGTTTATAGGGAGGT
>JADRCD010189125.1:4157-22343 GCA_019843815.1 Montemys delectorum
TGACTTACTCTTCAGAAGTATCTAGGCTTCAGGTGAATGAGGGAACTTCAAAGAGAACCCTGTCCTAGACTTGATGAAAAAACAGGACAAGACATGGTTTGAAATCTTTACTAGAGTTTTTACAACAAAAACCGGAGCTACATCAGTCCCAATAGACAAGGATCACTCATCCTCAATATACAAGCTACAGGGACAGATGATGGTGAAATGCAGAGAGCTTTATTTAGTGTGGTCATGTTGGGAAGAGGAGTGGGGAAGAGTGAACCCACGTCCATCTTCAGAGTATTGACCTGGGTTTTAGATTTAAACAGAGAAAGAACTGGGGCATCGGACAAGACATGTGCAGAACTGATTGGATTTGGTCAAGGCATGGTCTCCTGGATTGTTGTCTTAATGCTTATTATGCAAGGTAGTCAAAGAAATCAAATTCCTGTTACCATTTAAGAGAACAATCTGATTCCTACCAGGTGCTAACTCCTCCAGGGTGATGTCTTGCCTTTGTGGGGGAGTGTCTTGAAGTAAAGGCTATTCCAGTAACCCAAGATCACTCTTTGTTTTTGGAAAAAGTAAAAGAGAGGGTGATGCACAAAATGAAGCCCTGAGTGTCACATTTTCCCTCCTGCTTTTAACCCCATCCTGGAGGGAATACAGTTGAGCTGAAGCACCTTCCATGTTTCTCATTCTAGGGAAGCAGGGAAGGAGACAGGAAGAATGACCTTGATTCTCCTTTAGTTCAAAGAACTCAGCATGCCAAAGCATCCTGTTGTTCACTATCATTTTCTGAGCCCCAAAACAAAAAAGAAAGGTCAGGTTGTTCGAGTGTCCTTTGAAGATAACAGAATTTATGAAGATTAATTCACAAGGGTAAAAATGTAAGTCTTCTTTGCTAAAACCACAAGGAAAGAGTAAATAAAAATGAAGTCCTAGCAATGATAGCCTCCCACCTGTACCCACTGAATGCTAGGATTACAGGAGAGGAGCCACCATACATGTTCTTTATACTTCCTGCCTAGACAAAATGGTGCCCATCCCTCTCTTCTACGTCTTCCTCTTACCTTAACAATGATACTAATTGTAATCCACTCAGTTTTTTTCCTATATACGGTTCCTATCTCCTACACCATTCTTCTCTAACACTCTCATCCAATCAATTTTCCTAAATTGATACCCTGTCCAGTTTCCTTGATTGGAAACCTCC
The DNA here is from genome assembly GCA_019843815.1 of Montemys delectorum. Classification (NCBI taxonomy): domain Eukaryota; kingdom Metazoa; phylum Chordata; class Mammalia; order Rodentia; family Muridae; genus Montemys; species Montemys delectorum. The sequence continues at coordinate 5,356 of JADRCD010189125.1, forward strand.
CTGTTTCCTGACAACCTCATATTAGCAGGCAAAGTTCTGCATACAAAACCTTAGCCAGCTTTTCCTGTTCTCTCTCTCCCAAAATGTCCATTACCTTCAGCCTCAAGAAATAGATTGTAGCTTCCCACACCCACATGTTATACTGTCTACAGTGGGCATTAGTATGCTGGATCCTGTAAGATTAGATCTGCAGACAATTGTGTATAGCCCCTTAGCAAGAAATTTAAGCACATAGGAATATGTGCTTAAAGGTGTAGGCCTAGAAAGAGAAGAGGCAAAATACAATAAGCATAAACAACAGAAACTAAATGCAACCCACTAACCTTAAAATAATATCTAGCTCTTTATACGGTGGCCAACTGCTATCTACTGCAACTATCAAAAGCTCTGCTTAGTATCATAAGCCAATATTAAATGCGGCTCGATCTTTACCCCTTTGGATTCAACTGTGTGTTTTTGTTCATCAATAAACCTTGGGGACATTTGAGGCTCTCTCAAGCTTTTACTTTTTGTCATAATTATACATATGGATTTTTACTAAATTGAAAGCTCTCTGGGGATAAAGACTGTTTTGTATATATGTGAAATATATATTATATATATACAAAATATTTAAATCCCTTCCTAAAATAAATAGTAAAATAAGATCTAGATCAAATTAACTCATGATCAAATTCAGTTAGAGTCAAATATAAACATTTTCTGGCTTTCTGAAAATGGAAGAGTTTTTCTCGTTGCCAGTGACTCGGTTTATGCCCCTCTAGGGAGCACCCATGGAGCAAGTGACCCAGAACACAATGTAAGAGTAAGGTTGAAATTGAGTAAACTCAGTGGTTCTGTTTAGCAATCTCTTTGGCCCAACTGTCAATTTAGATTTTGGTCATTTATTAATTGCTATTTGTTACTTCATTATGTTCCATGTTGGTGGAATTTGCAACTGGGCAAGAAGAAAGTTCTCACACCTCTGTGTTGCCTTCCGCGAGGATGACAGCAGACACTTTTAGATAACAATAGAAAAGCATAATAAATGTATTGATGTTTTTATATGATTCAGGAGCTTCAGAAATAAGGATTGAAAGTGCCCAGGATAGTTGTTATTTTATACTTAAGCTCAATTAAAAACTGGACAGCCATGTAAAAGTGCAGTTGGGCTAGATCCAACTTACTGACATTAGGCTGAGGGAGGAAACGTCACAAGATTCCTCTTGACCTCCCTGTATAGACTCTTCTAGAACAGGACCGTTCTGAAAGGAGCATCTCCTAGTAAGGAACTCGAACATAACTTTCCTTGTGGCAGAAGTATTCAGGCCTCTGTGACCTGTCTTAGAAAACAAGAATTGTGATTTTTCTTGCTTGGTTTATAAGAGAGAGAGAGAAAGAAAAATAAAGGAATAAGATGGTGAGATGGGCAAGCAGGAAGGCAGAAACGCTGCCTCTCAGACTTCTCCCATATTCAACTCTTAGTTCTCAGCATGTCAAAGTGCCATAACTTAAGGAACTAAGTTCAGAGCCTTGATGTTGTATAATAGCAAGAGTCTGCTACTCTCTGCATACACGATTGATTTAGATAATTCCTTGAATATTCTTATGAATATTTATGTTGGAATTTAGGAATTTAAATTCTGAATCTGTGACATTCAAAAGCAGCGTACCAAGCCACATACTCTAGGGAGTACTTTATGTAACATGGTAAAATACAATAAAACATTTTGTAGAAATTGTGACATACTTTGGTAATATACAAAAAGTGACATGTTGAATGCCAAAAAACAAATCTGAGTGAGTCAGACATTCCAAACCATGATCAGCATTTGATGTAGCACATGCCAGTCCTTTCTGTCCACCCAATAAATTAAGTATAAAGTTTATCCTTCAGATAGGAAACAAACCTAATAAGTGGTCCAAAGAAAGGTATAGGCTTTCAAACGGGCACAGAGGAGCTGGTATGTTTCAGGTTGCTTTCAGGGAAAGAAATATATCCATCAATGTGAAAATCTCATTTTTTCGTGACAAATCCAGCAAAGAAAAATACACATATACAACATATAGCGAATCAAAATATTGGGGCTGAAAAGTATATATTAGGAAAACTCTTGTCCCAGAGCCAAAGACACTCTGTTATAGCTGAAAAAGGAAACACATAGTTAAATCCAAGAATATAGTACCCGTGTTCCAAGGTCCCCTAAGAACTCATTAAATTTTGATCACTCAGCACATTTTCTAGCCCAATGTTTCATTGCTACCACAACCCTCCCCAACACAATGTGGTCAGGTCTGTTACAGCAAGACTGTCACTATCCTGGTACTAAATTTCCGTCTAGGTCACAGGTTCTATTCCTGTGATAAAAATGCCACAAGCCAAAACACAACTTAAGGAGGAAAGGGTTTGTTCGGCTACGACTAAACTGCACAGCCCATCATCAAAGGAAGTCAGGTAGGAACCCGGAAGCAGAAACTGAAGCAGAGGCCATGAGGGAACGATGCTTACTGTCTCGCTTCCCGTGGCTTCTTCTGCTTGTTTCTTAGCCAGGACCATCTGCCCTGGGGTGGCACTACACACAGGGGACTTGGCTCTCCTACTTCACTCATTGACCAAGAAAATACCCTAGAGCTTTGCCCACAGGTAATAGGATGGAAACGTTTTCTCAGTCGAGGTCCCTCTTCCCTTATTACTCTAGGTTGTGTCAAGTTGACAAAACAAAACAAGATCAACAAAAACCAACCAAGACCATAAGGAATACATTCATAGAACATCTGTCATTGACTCCAAGTTATCCATCACACTGTCAAGGAATTGTTAAAAGAGAAGATTCCCCTCTGCTAAGTATAATACAAATAAACACTGTCTAGTATAGTGTTTGTGTGTTCTTGTCCCTAGCTACATTGTGTGAGTAAGTAGGTGATTTGACCAACTTCAATTTGGGTTCAGACACAAACCAGTGGTGCATTCTTGTTACTCTTTGTCACTAATATTAGTTTTTTTCAGTAATTAATTATTTTTAATGTTTGGACCCACCGATGAAAATTCCTAAGAGGGCAGCTTAAACTTCCTGGCATTCCTATTTATATGTTGTCTTGGTATCTATCTTAGAATGGCTCTCGTATCAGGCTTTAAAACAAGGATGACTTTGCATGATACTTGGGTAGAATTGTGGAGACTTACATAGGTCTTGAATTCTTGACTAAGCTGTCACTATGGCCACAGTGCATCTCTCAGGTGATGATCAGGTGATGAGAGTACCAAATTAAGGAGAAAATATCATATTTTATAAATCAGTTATAATTTTTCCATGTGTGTAGAAAATATTCTGGTATGCAAATCTGTAAATATACTTTGAGTTATAATTTTTAAAAGTTTATTCCAGAGCCAATTTTTCAAGAATTTTTACTGAAATGTAAATGTCAATCATATGCTAAAAGAACTATTGATAAGTTGCCTAAATTAAACTTCATAAATATAGATTATTTTTCAAAGTGAAATGCTTTCTCCTTTTTATCTTTTCATACGCACGCGCACACACACACACACACACACACACACATCTTTTAGCAAAAGACATTGCTAAAAAACAAAAGAATGAAATACTCAATTGATTCTTTTATGTTTTTAGAAAATCTCAGCAAATTTACCTTGAACACTTCACATCCTGGTTTTAATCTGTATGATAGATATTGTTTCATGTGCCAAATTTCCAGGTATTTCTTCCGTTTTTTTTGCTCTGGGTCTCCAGTGTTTCTTTTTTGAGATATATCTTCATGGTGTTTGTGTGTGTTACTGATGTGAAACTAAATCATTCTTCTTTGTAGATTCACTTTTTAGCCACCCCACAATATTTGAACATTGGAATTACATCTGAGTGTGTATGTGAGATTCTCAAAGATTGCAAAGAAAATATCCTGAAAATCTCATCCAAGCTATGACCCAAAGTGCACTAAAAAAATTGGTAGTTTATTAACAATGATACTCAATGGAAATAAGATGTTGGTTTTTGTCCTTGTTCTATCCAAATAAATATTTTCTTTTACTTGTCCATAGACTGATAATTGGTCAAACATTAGAGAAAAACATATTTAGTGAATTGAGAGTCAGTGAAAGTCAAAGCCATCGTGGTAAAAAAAAAAAAAAGTCAACAATCCAATATGAAAATGCTTCTAAAAATAATTGTGGGCAGAGTTGTGGTGATGCAGTAAATCAAAATATCTCCTACTACAGCAGTTGAGCTTTATATATATTTAAGCTTTAGGCTGGAATATAAACTCGTCTGTCACCATTAGTCAGCCCTATTTCTGTTAGAATCAGCTTTTCAAAGATGTCTAAGGAAATAACATGAGTTCAGATTTAATTTTAGTTTTCAATTTTTCTACACAGTAAGGTCTTATTTTTTTTTTTAAGGGAAAATATCCCACCCACATTTCATAAATAACTTGATTCACAGACCAGTTCTTTAGAACAAGACGTGTTGACAGAAAGCTGGGCTGAGAAGGGCTGGTGCGGTAGGGACTCATCCTGCACTCTTGTTCTGCATGTGTTAATTTTGGAGAGGAATTATTTAAGCTACCATTGCAGATGTTTAGCCTAGAAAAGGCATGCTGTGGATAAGGGAAAGGCTGACGGGGAAGGCTCACCCTGCAAAAAATGTCTGGATCTGGAGTTTCTAACAAGCTTTTGTTTTGAATAAAAACACATACTTTCAAGGCTTTATTTTTAAATACAAGATGGAGTGTTTGCTTTGTTTTGCGTTTTGAAAAGAAGGTTGTATTGAATCTACATTTAAGCACAGAGCTGTAGGGGGGAGATTCACTCGTCCTCGAAATGAGTTTTGATAAAGTTCAACATATATAATCATTAAGGCAAATACATTACCGTCCAGTGCAGAAAGTCTTACCTGCTTTCGCTAAACTAACTTTTTTCCAATCAAGAGAAGTTACATTTCCACCTTTCAGCTAAAAGCACTCCGTTTTGTGTGCACAGTGGCACAGGTGGCTGTTGGCTGCTAATTAAAGCCGCACAGACTTCGGATGTTTCCATAATCACAGAAGGCGCTGCTGCAATGCTGGTTTGCTAAAGAATACAACAGTGTCGGTCCCAGTCAAAATTGCTACCTGCATTTACTATCTAAGGGAACATGGAGATATCCATAGAGAACAGCAGACTTGTGGAAGACAAGACGAGGGAGGCATCAGAAGATTCCATTCCCGATACCGCGTTGCTCTTGGTTTCAAAAGCACGGATGTATTTGTTGCTTCAGCAAGATAAGTACCAACAGTCTCCTTCAGTTATCCTAGAGGCAGCCGCTGATCAGAGAAGCAGACGAGGTCCACCCCATTAACAGGCAATAGAGGGCTGTACAGAGAAACCCTGTCTCAAAACAAAACAAAACAAAACAAAACAAGACAAAACACCCCAGCAATAGACTGTTCCTCATAAGCCACTGTTTTCTGACAGAAGGTAGTCAATGAACATTCCACACTCAGAGGATCGGGAAAGGGGGCTGGACACACCCAATTCCATCCCCTATGATGTCGGTGACTGGGAAAGAGGGACAGCAGCTGATGTCTGTGGTGGGTAGTCCTCTCATTACTTCTAGCAAGCATCTTTAGCAGAAGAATTCGGCTGTCTGGGCAGCTATCTGATATCTAGGGGATCCAGAGAGGTTCTACAGGTAACCGAGGCCACCCACGGATATGGACTCCAATGGAAGCTGCCCCGACAGAAGAAGCTGTCCCAACAGAAGACGATTGAAAGTGACTTTCCCATGGCTTAGAATCTTTAAATGGAACAGTTTGTGGTCACAAGAAACAGTGGGCAGGAGGCAATAGACCTTGAGATGTGAAATTATTTCCCATAGAGATGTGAAATTATTTCCCACAGAGCAGTGATAGTGGGTAGCTCGTTTGCTAGCATGAAAAGCTCCACAATCTTTGGCTGAGCAAAGGGTTTGAACTCCAGCCGTGAATGTGTTCCTTCCAATCCAGTATCAGTCGGCTTAACTCAAATCTTATGTAACTTGGGAAAAATAAAATAGTTTCGATGTTACTTGCTGTAACAAGAGAGTATAGCTAAGCACAGCTCATGAATATCTTATGAAGGCAGAGGCAGCTGTACTCTCATAGCTTGCCCTGAGCTTTTGTATAAATAGCCTGCGTTTAGAAACAGTTCAATTGACAAGAGACTCAACTGGGGAATTAGCACATGGAACCTGCCAACTCGCCAAGAAAACTTAAATGGAATTAAAAGACTGAAGTTACTTTTAGACACCTTTTGAATTGAATTATTTAAAGTCCAGGAAGTCATCCCTTTAAAAACGTTTGTTACGTTGGTTTATGTATCCTGTGTGCGTGTGCGTGTGCATGTGTGTGCCACAGAGCTTGTGTGGCAGTCAGAACAGTTTGCACAAGTCGGTTCTCTCCTTCCACCCTGTGGGTTCTAGGGATTGAATTCAGAATCTAAGGCTTGGAATTAAATGTTTTACCCTCTAAGCTTTACTACCAGACTCCAAATTATAACTTTTAATAGCAATTACAAGACCATAGTAGTGTTTCAGCATAAAAAGAACATTTGTAAGTATCAACCTTTTGTTTCTCAAGTTCTAAGTGAAGTTATTTAGCTCATTCAGGTGGGTTTACCTTCATGACAAACAGTTGGTTTCTGTCCACTATTCTATATGCTAATACATTTAGGGTATGTGTTAAAATTCATAGCAAACACTTGTTTCATTTTCAAGTGAGTTAACCTACTTTCAGAATTGCAATGAGTATTTCTATCATCTCCATTTTGTAGAAAAGTATGTTGATTTAAAATGACCCCATTATCATGTGTATCAGATTTCTTGTTGCCATGACAAAATGCCAGATACATACAACTTATGGGAGAAAGTATGTGTTAGCTAATAGCTTCAGAGGATTCAGTCCCCACTCATTGCTGTATCATTCCTCTATCTGGTAACACAGAACATCAAGGCATCAGGAGCCTGAGTTGCAAGCCGATTCACTTCCTGGCAGACAGAAAGTGGGATGAGACAAGATATGGCTCACTAGTGACCTGCTTTCATCTCCTATAGTTTCTATCACTTCCCAGAATAGCACCACCACTTGGGACTGTTGGAGTACGCGTGTGAAGGTGATTCTCCACATATTCAATTGTTAATTCTGTACCTACATACATACAGTTCAATGCTGGCAGGATTCTGGTATTGTCGTTTCTATGACTCATAACCAGGTGTTCTATTTTGTAAATATTTGTTTTTCCTTGCCTGCCTAAGGCAATCTGGAGTTGTATCTGATTGGCTTTACAGATCTGATGGCCAATAGCTGGGCAGGAAGAGGAGGGAGGATCTTCCAGACAGAGAAATCGCGATGGGAGATTCAGCCAGCAGACTTGGCGGTGAACAGACAGACCCAAGCGGAACAGCGGTAGACGTGCCATGTGGCAGATCGTAGCACCAGGATTAGTCAGGGTAGAGTAGTCTGGAGACTGCCCAGCAAAAGGCCCTAGTTTTGAAGTATTAATAAGCCTCTTCATCATTGTTTGTATGGCTGGCAAGTCCAAAATAGTCCCCGAAGACTATAGGGGACACTTAAGTACACAGAGAGACTCCATACCTAAATATCATGAAGTAACATTTTTCCAAAATAACGTTTCCCAAGGAAGAGCATATGATCTGAACTTTCTGTTTTTCTTCATCTTTTCTTATATTTGTGTGATTTGGATAAGAATGTCCCCATAGACTCATATATTTGAATGTTCATCACCAATTAGCAGAACTGTTTAACGTGGATTAGAAAACGTGGACTTGTTGGAGGAGTCATTTATCACTGGGTGTGGGCTATGAGGTTTCAAAAGCCCACATCAGCCCCCACTCCACCCCGTCAAGCAGCCTGCTGCCTATGGATCAGGACATAGAGCGCTCGGCTACTGATCAGGCGCCATACCTACGTGCTTTCCACCATGATGATCATAGACTAACCCTCTGAAACTGTAAGCAAGCCCTCAGTTAAATGCTTTCTTCTGTAAGAGCTGACTTGGTCATGGTATGTTCTCACATCAATAGAGCACTAAGACGAAGTGAGATTCTTAAAGGAGTTTTTCCATTCTAATTTTCTATCTTTTGTAGCTTTGTAGATGTTTCTGGGCAACTATGGCTCACAAAGCACAGTTTCAACATTGCTTGACCTAGACAGTCCTCCATGGGCAATCCAGAGGTCTGTCTGTCTTTCTTTCTTTCTTTCTTTCTTTCTTTTCATTTGATCGATCAGCTAATCTTAGGATGGGGTCCTGGCCTTCCTCATTCCATTGTTTATGGCCTGGGATCTGGAGACTTACTCTTGGATTCCTTTACAATAAGAACTTTCAAGTCTTTCATATGTTCTCTCTGAGCCTTAAGGTTATTATTACAGGGTTCTGGCTAGAACACCAGGAGCAAGAAAGGGGCCGTTCCCTCTTCCAAATGGCCCCAAAAGCCCATATCCTCCCCATTCTCTCTTCTACTAAGAAATAAATGCCCAAAATTGACATCCATTCCACCCAGGTATAAAGTTATGGGTCCAGAAACCAATCTAATTGGTCAGAGACTCCAAAGGAGTCCTCCAAGAGGGATTTAAATTCCTTTTCCTACCTGAAGATAACTTACATCAGAGCTCATACGGGAAGCATTCACAAATCCAGTTCCCCATCAAGGAAGCTTTATGAAGGGGATAAACAGAGGATAAAACAAGTCTGACATAAGGGGTCTAAAGTCCTAGAAGGGAAATTTTCCATTATACCACTGTCCTATCACTTTTCTGAGTTTGGGGAAAGGGATTTGCTGAGAAGGGGCTGAGCATGAAATGGAGGATGATAACATGTAGGAAGAGGAGGTAGGTAGGAGAGGGGGCTAAAGAGAACTTAGGGGCAAAGAGGGCTGGTAGTGGGAAAGAGTGGTGTTGGGAAGGACAAAAGTCCCTGGGAAGGTCTGTTAGTAAGGCACATGACTAGAATTATAAGGATAGATAGTCCAAATGGACCCATAAGCATTTGACACTTCATCTTTACAGTTGTCAATTAAACCTGTTTGTGAGGAAAGACTGAATTTCTCACAGAATTCCCTCCAGTATCTACGTTAGATCTGTCTTAGGGGACATCAATTCCTTAAGTCTGCTTTTTTATCATGGACATAGTATTAAAACAACTCCTAACGCCTTACTACCATATGAATCAGTCAGAATATCTCAACCTTTTTCAAAGGAGTTTCTCCTTGCAGAAGATGGCAGTTAACCAGAGGATCCCAAAGCTGGTCAATGTGCAGAGTGTAAAGTCTGTGGCACTTTCAGCAATGAGTGGGACATATATAGTACAGCCCTCCACCCAAGGCTCAGAGATCTTCACAGGGACCTTCACAGAAGCAGAGCAGACAGGACGAAGGTAAGAACCAGAGGTGTCAATAATATCAAGGAAACAGTGTCTTCCAGACACAACAGGGCGACTGCACACATGAACTCACACATGAAATTATGACAGCATGCACAACATCTGTGCAGAAAATCCCCAATGCAGAGCAGGGAAGAGAATCCCACCACTAGGCAAGGAGTTACTGCCATTTCTCAGAATAGATGCTAGGAAAAGAGAGACCTCGTTCTTTAAAGATGTGATCCCTGGTAGGTTGACCATAGTTCTGGGCAGGCACTGATCACATTTTCCAGGTGAGCAAAACAAGTGGGACAGGATAGGGAAGGAAAGGCAAAGAAATCTCAACATTGGGTGTGAAGGGACAGAGAGGTAAAATCATGATTATGAGAATCTGTCCAATTACATTGTACAGGATTCTCAAAGAATTAACAAAATATTATTTTTTAAAATGTAGATTTCTATAAAAAAATAAAAGTTCAATTCCTCTAAAAGTATACCATTCATGTGTATATATATATATGTGTGTGTGTGTGTGTGTGTGTGTGTGTGTGTGTGTAGATATTTTATAACAGGACTCCAATGTACATATTGGTAACAGGACTCTACAACATATAAAAAAGTATGACAAAACAGAAAAGATGACTGGGTCAATTTAGACTACACTTCATGATTGTAACTTTCCTTTTTTAAAATAGATACAAATGGGAAAAAATCAACTGTGGAAATATGAACGCAAACAGTCTGAGTCAATCAATGTTTATAGAATGTTCTACCTAGCAAAAAATACACATTTGTTGAAATGCACATGAATAATTTATTAAACCATTTGCTGATGCTTAAAATACACTTACTACATTTTAAACAATCAGGGATGGGAAGATGGCTCAGCCATGAAGTGCTGGCATTGCAAGGCTGAACTCCTGAATCCAGATCCCCAGGAATCAATAAAAGTAGTCATAGCCCACGTGCAGGTACATGTGCCTGCAGGGAATGGAAGGCTGACACTGAGGAAGAACCTTTAAAAGTTAGCTTTGTTACAGTACAAAAAGTCCTGGCACTGAACAAGATTGAAAGGAGAGGAAGGATACCCAAGGATGTCCTCTGACCCCTAGGAGCACAGTGACACAGCATTGTCTGCTATGGCCATTGCATTAATTAGGGAGGGTTACCTATGTGAACATAGGTGGGGAGTTACTCACTTGAGCAAGAGCAACTTAGCCAGTGTCTGTATTAAAGATGGACATGACTCTCCACCACCAGCAACAATTAACTGCCCATGACTCCTCCAAGAAGGGCGGAGCAGCATGAGTGCCTCTCACCTCTATAACTGAATGTTGATGGTCTCTACCTTGCACTGTCTTTTCAAGTGTCCAGAGCTGCTATGAGTCCAGGGCTTCAAAAACCATGCCATGTCCAGAACAAGATCAGCTTAATACAGCACTCCTTCCTACCCTATAGCTATTACAGTCTTTCTGTACCCCTTTTTCTCCATTCCTTGAGCCCTGAATGGGGATATTTATTCAGATCTCCAGTTTAGAGAGGAGCACTCAATAACCATACACTCTCACATTAAGAGACTCTGCATTAAGCATTCTCCAGGACTTGTAAGATTAGGAATCACTAGATAAGTGGCTTTTCAACTTTCCTAACCTTTTAAGTTCCTCATGTTGTAGTGACCCCCCCAACCATAAAATTATTATTGTTGCAACTTCATACTTCTAATTTTGTTACTGTCATGAATTGTAATGTAAATATCTGATTTGCAGATATCTGGAACATGACCCCTAAAGAAATTGCATTCCACAGATTGGGAACCACTGCGTTAAAGGGAAAGCAATAGCTTTGGCTATTTAAATCCTAAAGAAGAAAGGTCTTTTATGTCAGACATAATATTCTAGCCTAAGAAACTACAAGAAGGAAGGAAAATTAAACATAATAGATGAAATAAATGACTAGAAAGGTTGAACAGAGAAAATAACGCTATCCCAGAACTCATGGGAAAAATCCAAGTGCAACAATAATTGTAGAAGTGGGAAGGAAGACAACAACAGACTGGAAGCGACCAGCCAGCAGGCAGAGCTGAAGGGGTAAGCTCTAGGTCCGGTGAGAGACTGTCTCAAAAACTAAGGTGGACAGCAACCAAGAAAGACCCTGTGCACATATGCACTAGCACACACACAATGTACACACACACACACACACACACAGTGTGCACACACACACATGCAACGGTTTAAAAACAAAGAACTGAATGTTTAAAGTGTCAAGAAATGCAGTAGCGTGGGAGGAGAATAAAGAAAACCTAAAGAGTATAATTGAGGGGAAAAAATGCATCTTTGTGTTAAAACTCGGAGGAGGAAAAGGATATTAGGGAAACTTACATAAGTTCTATAAAACTTATTTGTATTATTTTATCAATATTACTTTCTTAATTCAAATAATCGTAATATGGTAATGTAAGAGGATGCCCTTGTTTTGAGCAAAGACTTTATTCCAGTCTTTCAGAGGTTTAAAAGAAACTAACAAACCACCGCATCAACAGAATAAAAGATAAAAATCATATTTATGTCAACGTATTCAGACAAATGACTTGATAAACTTCACACACCCATTTATGATAAATGGAAATGCAAAAATTCATACTCTTTCCAAGCCAAGAATAAAAGAAATCTCAATATGATAAAAAGATATCAATAAATAGTCTACAGCTAAAATTGTAACTAATGGTAAAATACACAACACTTTCCCTAGGTAGGAACAAAATCAAGACAGAGATATCTGCCATCACCATCTCATTTAGCTTCATCCTGGAAGCAAGAAAAAAAATTTAGGAGCATGAGGGTTAAGTGGAAACAGTGGTCTCTCTTTATCACAGACATCTCAGCCCACCTGAGTCCCCCTCTTTCTCCTTCAAGACATGAAAATCCCATTTTTTTCTCTGCTGCTCAGCTAATAGGCTGATCAGCTCTCTATTGCCCAATCAGAAGATGATGGAGAACAATGTTTTACAAAATACTGAGTCAAGAAAAGCTTCATAATAATGACGATAACAAAATTTAAACTGTACACAGATTTCTAGATACAGAATCAAAATTCAAATATGGAGTGCACAAAGTGTTCCCCAATATCCCTCCTCTCTTTTTGACCATAACCTATCCCACAACAGAGGCCAGACCAGCTCCTTGAAAACCGAGTAGAAATCTCCTACCCCTCTAGAAGCCAGGCTACCATCCTGAACCCCAGGGGACCCACAGACAGATCAGAAGCCGCTTATATAACCAGAACTCCAGACCTCAACTTTGGCAGTACCACACTGCTGGTTCAGAGGTCATCCAGGCCATCAGAAGTCCAGATCCCAGCTCAAGAGGAGACTCTACTTAATTACAAAGCACTCTAGCCAGAAGACAATGGAGGAAACAGAAACTAAGGGAAAAAACACCTATCCAACAAAACCAGAAATCAGCACTTAGACCTATAATCACTCTAAATCCAGATGCTTAAACTTCAGTGTAAGAGCATAATTGACAACAGCCAGGGCAATGTATCACCACCAGAGCCAGTCATCCCACTGTATCAAGCCATGAATGGTTCAACACAGCTGAAGCACAAAAAAAAAATCTTAAAATTAACTTTATGAAGATGATAAAGGACCTTAAAGAGGAAATGAACAAATCCCTTGAAGAAATCAAGGAAAATACAGTGAAAAAGTGAAAAAAAAAAAAAAACCCAAAAAAAAATTAAAAAAAAACAAAAAAAAAAAAAAAAGCAAATAGTTGAAGGAAACAAATAAAATTCTTCAAGATCTAGAATGGAAATAGAATCAAGAAAGAAAACACAAACAGGGAGTTCTGGAAATTGAAAATCTAGATAAGCAAACAGAAACTATACACATGAATGTCACCAATAAAATACAGGCATCACCAATAAAATACAGGCGAGGATAGAAAGAATTTCAGGCATTGAGGACATGATAAAATAAACAGAGGCATTAGTCAAAGAAATGTTAAATCTAAAAAATTCCTGACATAAACATCCAGGAAATCTGGGACACTATGAAAAGACCAAACCTAAGAATAATTGGAATAGAAGAGGGAGAAGATTCACAGCTCAAAAGGCAAGAAAATATTTTTAACAAAATATAGAAGAAAATTTCCTAACCTAAAGAAGGACCTGCTTAAAGGTACAAGAAGCCTACAGAACACCAAATTGCTTGGACCAGAAAAGAAAGTCCCCTTGCCATATACTAATCAAAACACGAAATACAATTAACAAAGAATGAATACTAAAATCTGTAAGAGAAAAAGGCCAAGTTACATATAAAAGTAGACCTATTAGAATTATACCCAACTTCTCAGCGGAGGCTCTAAGTGCCAGAAGGGCCTGAACAGATGTGCTACAGACTAAAGAGATGACAGATGCCAGTTCAACTTTGCCCAGTAAAACTTTAAATGACCATAGATGGAGAAAACAAAATATTCCATGTTATAATAAAATGTAAACAATATCACTCCAAAAATTCAGTCCTACAAAAGGCACTAGAAGGAAAGCTCCACCCAAAAGACAAAAACACAGGCAATAAATTGTCTCACACCAGCATAACTCAAAGAAGGAAAACACACACACACACCAAAAACAAGTACAATTACAGAAATTAACAGTCATTGGTCATTGATATCTCTTACTATCAATGGACTAAGTCCCCCAATAAAACAACACAGAATGGATGCAAAAACAAGATCTACCCTTTTGCTGCATACAAGAAAAATCTCAACATGAAAGACAGACATTAACTCAGAGTAAAAGGTTGGAAAAATATATTTCTAGCAAATGTCCTTAAGAAGCATGCTGGTGTACTATTCTAACATCTAACAAGATAGACTTCAAACCAAAATTAATCAAAAGAGATGTGGGAGTATCATTTAAACTCACTAGAGGAAAAAAATTCACCAAGATTACATCTCATTCTCAACATATATGCTTCAAATGTGAGGGTACCCACATTTGCAAAAGAACTATTACTAAAGTTCACACTGAAAAGGAGTAACTAAAACTTAGGACCTGTGCTGGCCAGGTAGAAGAATTATAAGTCTGAAAATCCAGCACAAGCTTGCCCACATAGGCCTGGGAATGAGCAAGCAAGCTGTTGAACATTCTGGGAACTAGCAGGCCAAGAAGAGATAGATAGGACATGTCTGGGTGGGCTCAGGCAAGCAGGGACCTGTCTGGGCAAGATGACCCAACTGAATGATGAGGTATGGTTGGAGGCCAGTCAGATGCCCTGCTACCTCAATACCACCCTTAGTAATTTCCCTATGCTCTAATCTGCACGTATTCTAGCTGGATTTGAATTAGCCAATTGTGTATTGCTATGCTAATTCCTTTGTTCCCCTAGACCTCCTTCCTATAAAAACCCCTAACCTCTGAGCCTCAAGGTTGATCCCTCTGTCTCCTGTGTGAGATATGGGTCCACCCGGAGCTCCGATATTAAACTACCTTCTGTGTTTATATCAAGATGGTTTCTCGTGTTTCCTTGGGTGCACGTTCTCCTGGGACTTGAGCGAGGGTCTCCCTACAGGGGTCTTTCAACACATTGATTCTCACACGTTGATAAGGGCAGACGTCAATATCCCAATCTCACCAATGGACAAGTTACCTAGACAAAAACTAAACAGAGAAATAAATAAAGCACATAGGACTAATGTATATTTATAGGACATTTCAACAAAAAACAAAAGACTATACCTTTTTTTCAGCATCCCACAAAACTGACCACATTCTCGTTCACAAAACAAGCTTCAACAGATACAAGAAAATTGAAGGAAAAAAGGCAAAACAAAAACAAACAAATAAACAAACAAAAACATAAAAAAAAATCCTATCAGACGATCGTGGATTAACTATTGGATCAAGGCAAAGATAAAGAAGGAAATTAAAGACTTCCTAGAATTCAATAAAAATACATGGACAACATACCCAAAGTTATGGGATGTAATAAAAACTGTGCTAAGAAGAAAATTTATAGCACTAAGTGCTTTCATAAAGAAGTTGGAGAGTGGCACAGGTTCTTTCTGGTCCTGTGCCCTGAGAAGACCTTGGGCACTAGATTCGAATCCAGTCCCACAACACCCACAGGTAGCTTGACTCCCAGATGCTCTAATACTCCCAGGATCACAGATGAGGAAGCCACATCTCCCCCAGCAATGGAAGTAACTGGGACCTCTAGGATCCAGGGACACCAGAACCCCTCCCTGCCAGTGGCACAGGTTCCTTCAGGTCTGAGTTGGTGCCCTGAGCAGTCATGGACACTGGATCTGCACCCAGTCCCAGAACCCCCAGAGGAAGATGGACTGCCAGGAGCTCTGACACACCCAGGATCTCGGGATCAAAGGATCCCAGAATCACAGGATCACAGAGACAGCTGGACTGAGGAGTTCTGACACAAACAGGATCACAGGAGGGACAGACTCTAGTCAGAGACAGCAAGAGCAGGTAGCACTAGAGATAACCACATGGCAAGAGGCAAGCACAAGAACATAAGCAGAAACCAATGCTACTTGACACTATCAGAACCCAGTTCTACCACCACAGCAAGTCCTGGAAACACTATCATACCAGAAAAACAAAACTCGGATATAAAATCACATCTCATGCTGATGATACAGGATTTAAGAAGGATGTCATCCGCGCAATCGTCTCGCCAGCAAGAACGCACGTGGACACCAGGATCCTTCTGCAGCAAGCGTTTATTGCATCTTTAAGAGGAAGACCCCAAGCCCCGAAAAGGCACTGCTTATATACACCCTGGAGCTGCGTATTCATTTCTGATTGGCTGTTTGCTCATTACCTCATGTGATGCCCCGGGATGGGCTGTGACTTGGCGCGTTCTGGCCCTTAGCACATGCGCAGACTACTTGTTTACAGGGAGAGGACACCGGATGCCGGCACCAAGTTGTAATGGCGATTGAGCCAGCTTGGGTGTGGCTCTCTACAGAAGGACATAAATAACTCCCTTAAAGAAATAGAGGAGAGCACAGGTAAACAGCTAGAAGCCCTTAAAAAGAGAACACAAAAATCCCTTAAAGAAGTACAGGAAAACACAACCAATCAGGTCAATGAATTGAACAAAACAATCCAGGATCTAAAAATGGAAATAGAATCAATAAAGGAATCACCAAAGGAGACAATCCTGGAGATAGAAAACCTAGGAAAGAGATGGGGGGCATAGACACAAGAATCACCAAAAGAATACAAGACATAGAAGAAAGAATCTCAAGTGCAGAAGATACCATAGAAAACATTGACACAACAGTCAAAGAAAATACAAAATGCAAAAAAATGTTAACCCAAAACATCCAAGAAATCCTGGACACAATGAGAAGACCAAACCTAAGAATAATAGGTATAGAAAAGAGCAAAGAGCTGGGCGGTGGTGGGCACACACCTTTAATCTCAGCACTTGGGAGGCAGAGGCAGGGGGATTTCTGAGTTCAAAGCCAGCCTGGTCTACAGAGTGAGTTCCAAGACAGCCAGGGCTATACAGAGAAACCTTGTCTTGAAAAGAAAGAAAGAAAGAAAGAAAGAAAGAAAGAAAGAAAGAAAGAAA
>JADRCD010189125.1:22353-32621 GCA_019843815.1 Montemys delectorum
AAAGAAAGAAAGAAAGAAAGAAAGAAAGAAAGAAAGAAAGAAAGAAAGAAAGAAAGGAAAGAAGAAAGAAAAGAAGGAAGGAAGAAAGAAAAAAAGAAAGAGAGAAAGAAAGAGAGAGAGAAAAAAAAGAAAGAGCAAAGATTCACAAGTTAAAGTGTCAGTAAATATATTCAACAAAATTATAGAAGAAAACTTTCCTAACCTAATGAAAGAGATGCCCATGAATATACAAGAAACCTACAGAACTCCAAATAGATTGAACCGTAAACAAAATTCCTCTTGTTACATGATAGTCAACACACCAAATGCACAAAAAAAGAATATTAAAAGCAGTAATGTAAAAGGTCAAGTAAGATAAAAAGGCAGACTTATCAGAATTATACCAGACTTTTCACCAGAGACTATAAAAGCCAGAAGATCCTGGGCAGATGTCACACAGACCCTAAGAGAACACAAAAGTCAACTCAGGCTACTATACGGAGTGAAACTCTCAATTACCATAGATGGAGAAACCAAGATATTCCATAACAAAACCAAATTTACACAATATCTTTGCACAAATCTAGCCCTACAAAGGATGATAGATGGAAAACTCCAGCACAGGGATGGAAATTACACCCTAGAAAAAGCAAGAAAGTAATCTTTCAACAAACCCAAGAGAAGATAGCCACACAAACATAATTCCACCTCTTAACAAAAATAACTAGAAATAACAATCACTATTCCTTAATATCTCTTAATATCAATAGGCTCAATTCCTCAGTAAAAAGACATAGACTAACAGACTGGATACATAAATAGGACCCAGCACTTTTCTGAAGACAGGAAACACACCTCAGTGACAAAGACAAAAACTACCTCAGAGTAAAATGCTAAAAAATTTTTTCCTAGAAATTGGTCCTGAGAAAAAAGCTGGAGTAGCCATTATAATAAGGAATAAAACTACCTTTCAAACAAAAGTTTCAAAAAAGATAATGAAGGACACTTCATACTCATCAAAGAAAAAATATACCAGGATGAACTCTCAATCTATGCTTCATCTATGGAACATCTATGCTCCAAATGCAAGGGTACTCACATTCATAAAAGAAACTTTGCTAAAGCTCAAAGAACACATTACACCTTCCACAATAATGGTGGGAGACTTCAATGGACAGATCATGAAAACAAAAACTAAACAGAGATACAGTGAAACTAACAGAAGTTGTGAACCAAGTGGATTTAACAGATACCTATAAAACATTCATTCTAAAACAAAAGAATATATCTTTTTCTCAGCACTTCATGGTACCTTCTCCAAAATTAATCATATGATTGGTCACAAAACAGGCCTCAACAGATACAAGAAGATTGACATAATCCCATGCATCCTATCAGATCACCATGGACTAAGGCTTCTCTTCAATACCAACAAAAGCAACGGAAATCCCACATACACATGGAAGCTGAACAACGTTATACTCAATAATAACTTGGGTAAGGAAGAAAGAAAGAAAGAAATTAAAGACATTTTAGAATTTAATGAAAATGAAGCCACAACATACCCAAACTTATGGGACACTATGAAAGCAGTGCTAAGGGGAAAACTCATAGCTCTAAGTGCCTCCATAAAGAAACTGGAGAGAGCATATACTAGCAGCTCGATAGCACATCTGAAAGTTCTAGAACAAAAAGAAGCAAATACACCCAGTAGACAGCAGGAAATAATCACACTCAGGGCAGAAATCAACCAACTAGAAACAAAAAGAACTATACAAAGGATCAATAAAACCAGGAGCTGGTTCTTTGAGAATCAACAAAATAGATAAACCCTTATCCAAACTAACTGGAGGACACAGAGAATGTATCCAAATTAACAAAATCAAAAATGAAAAGGAAGACATAACAAGAGAAACCAAGGAAATTCAAAAAATCATCAGATCCTACTACAAAAGCCCATAAGCAAAAATGGAAAATTTTGGCAAAATGGACAACTTTCTAGACAGATACCAAAGTTAAATGAAGATCAGATCAACCATCTAAACAGTCCCATAACCTCTAAAGAAATAGCAGCAGTCATTAAAAACCTCCCAACCAAAAAAATCCCAGGACCAGATGGTTTTAGTGCAGAATTCTATCAGATCTTCAAAGGATACCTAATACCAATAGTCTTCAAACTATTCCACAAAATAAAAACAGAAGGAACACTACCCTATTCGTTCTATGAAGTCACAATTAAACTTATGCCTAAACCATACAAAGACTCAACGAAGAAAGAGAATTTCAGACCAATTTCTCATATGAATATCGATACAAAAAAAACTCAATAAAATTCTCACAAACCGAATCCAAGAACACATCAAAACAATCATCCATCGTGATCAAGTAGGCTTCATCCCAGGGATGCAGGGATGGTTCAATATACGGAAATCTATCAACGTAATCCACTACATTAACAAACTTAAGGAAAGAAACCACATGATCATCTCATTAGATGCTGAGAAAGCATTTGACAAAATTCAACACCCCTTCATGGTAGAAATCTTGGAAAGATCAGGAATTCAAGGCCCATCCCTAAACATAGTAAAATTAACATACAGCAAACCAGTAGCCAACATCACACTAAATGGGGAGAAACTTGAAGCAATCCCACTAAAATCAGGGATTAGACAAGGCTGCCCACTCTCTCCCTACATATTCGATATAGTAATCTAAGTCCTAGCCAGAGAAATTAGACAAGAAAAGGAAGTCAAGGGGATACAAAATGGAAAGAAAGAAGTCAAAATATCACTATTTGCAGATGCTATGATAGACTCAAAAATTCCACTAGAGAACTCCTAAAGCTGATAAACAACTTCAGAAAAGTGGCTGGATATAAAATTAAGTTAAACTTTCTCTACTCAAAGGATAAACAGGCTGAGAAAGAAATTAGGAAAATGACACCCTTCAAAATAGTCACAAATAATATAAAGTTATCTTTGTGTAACACTAACCAAGCAAGAGAAAGATCAGTTTGACAAAAACTTCAAGTCTGTGAAGAAAGAAATCAATGAAGATCTCAGAAGATGGAAAGATCTCTCATGCTCATGGATTGACAGGATTAATGTAGTAAAAATGGCCACTTTGTTAAAAGCATGGATTGTATTGAACCTGTTAATTCAATACAATCCCCATGAAAATTACAATGCAATTCTTCATAGAGTTAGAGCAATTTGCAAATTCATTTGGAATAATAAAAAACTCAGAATAACTAAAACTATTCTCAACAATAAAAGAACTTCTAGGGGAATCACCATCCCTGACTTCAAGCTGTATTACAGAGCAATAGTGATAAAAACAAAACAAAACAAAACAACAAAACCTGTATGTTATTGGTACAGACAAAGGCAGGAGATCAATAGAATAGAATTAAAACCCAGAAATAAACCCACACACGTATGGTCATTTGATCTTTGACAAAGGAGCTAAAGCCATCCAGTGGAAAAAAGACAGTATTTTCAACAAGTGGTGCTGGTTCAATTGGTGGTTTAGACCCATTCTTTCTTTTCTGAAAGTTTATTTATTATTATATGTAGGTACACTGTAGCTGTCTTCTGACTCAGGAGAAGAGGGCATCAAACCTTATTACAGCTGGTTGTAAGCCACCAAGTGGTGGTTGGGATTTGAACTCAGGACTTTCTGAAGAGCAGTCAGTGCTCTTAACCACTGAGCCATCTCTCCAGCCCTCGACCCATTCTTGTCTCCTTGCACAAAGCTCAAGTCCAAGTAGATCAAGGACCCCCACATAAAAGCAGATACACTGAAACTAACAGAAGAGAAAGTAGGGAAAAGCCTCGAACACATGGGCACAGGGGAAATTTTTCTGAACAGAACACCAATAGCTTATGCTCTAAGATTAACAATAGACAAATGGGACCTTATAAAATTGCAAAACTTCTGTAAGGCAAAGAACACTGTTTATAGGACAAAATGGCAACCAACACATTGGGAGAATATCTTTACCAATCCTATATCCAATAGAGGGCTAATATGCAATATATACAAAGAACTAAAGAAGTTAAGACTCCAGAGAACCAAATAACCTTATTAAAAATGGGGAACAGAGCTACACAAAGAATTCTCAAGTGAGGAAACTTAAGTGGCAGAGAAGCACCTTAAGATATGTTCAGAATCCTTAGTCATCATGGAAATGCAAACAAAACAACCCTGAGATTCCACCTCACACCAGTTAGAATGGCTAAGATCAAAAACTCAGGTGACTGCACATGCTGGTGAGGATGTGGAGAAAGAGGAACACTACTTCATTGCTGGTGGGATTGCAAGCTGGTACAAACACTATGGAATTCAGTCTGGCATTTCCTCAGAAAATTGGACATAGTACTACCTGAGGACCCAGCTATACCACTCCTGGGCATATACCCAGAAGATGCTCCAACATGTAATAAGGACACATGCTCCACTATGTTCATAGCAGCCTAATTTATAATAGCCAGAAGCTAATATAGAAACAGAAAATGTGGTACATTTCCACAATGGAGTACTACTCAGCTATAAAAAACAATGACTTCATGAAATTCTTAGGCAAATGGATGGAACTAGAGAATATCATGTTGAGTGAGTGTCTTAGTCAGGGTTTCTATTCCTGCACAAACATCATGACCATGGAGCAAGTTGGGGAGGAAAGGATTTATTTGGCTTACTTCCACATTGCTGTAGATCACCAGAGGAAGTCAGGATTGGAACTCAAGCAGGTCAGGTAGCAGGAGCTGATGCAGAGGCCATGGAGGGATGTTCTTTACTGGCTTGCTTCTCCTGGCTTGCTCAGCCTGCTCTCTGATAGAACCCGAGACTTCCAGCCCAGGGATGGCACCACCCACAAGGATTCCTACCTCCTTGATCACTAATTGAGATAATGCCTCACAGGGGATCTCATGGAAGCACTTCCCGAACTGAAGCTCCCTTCTCTGTGATAACTCCAGCCTGTGTCAAGTTGACACAGAAAACCAGCCAGTACAGTGAGGTAACCCAATCACAAAAGGACATACAAGGATGTGCTCACTGATAAGTGGATATTAACCCAAAAACTCGGAATACCCAAGATACAATTCACAGACCACACAAAGCTCAAGAAGAAGGAAGACCAAATTGTGGGTGCTTTAGTCCTTCTTAGAAGGGGGAACAAAATACTCATGGGAGGAGATACAGAGACAAAGTGTGGAGCAGAGACTGAAGGAAAGGACATCCAGAGACTCTCCCACCTGGGGATCTATCCCATATACAGTCACCAAACCTAGACACTATTGTAGATGCCAAGAAATGCATGCTGTCAGGAGCCTGATATAGATGTTTCCTAAGAGGCTTTTCCAGATCCTGATAAATACAGAGGTGGATGCTCACAGCCAGCCATTGGACTGAGCACAGGATCCCCAATGGAGGAGTTAGACAAAGGACTGAAGGAGCTGAAGGGGTTTGCAACCCCATAGGAAGAACAATATCAACTAATCAGACCCACCAGAGCTCCCAGGGTCTAAACCCCCAACCAAAGAGTACCCGGGAGGGACCCATGGCAAATAGCATGGGGAATAGCATTGAATACACTGCCACAGGAGACAACTTTCTGAACAGAATATCAGTAGTGAGGACACTAAAATCAACAATTAACAAATGAGACCTCATGAAACTGAAAACCTTCTGTAAGGCAAAAACACTGTCTTTCAGGCAAAGGGACAGCCTACAGAATGGGAAAAGCTTTTCACCAAGTCCACATCTGACAGGAGGATATCCAAAATATAGAAAGAACTCAAGACACTAAACTTCAACAAACTAAATATAATCCAAGTTATAAAATGGAGCACAAATCCAAACAGGATTCTCGAGAGGAATCTGAAATGGCTGAGGAGCACCTAAAGAAATGTTCACCATCCTCAGCCATCAGGGAAATGCAAACCAAAACAACCCTGAGATTCCATTCTAACACCTATCAGAATAGCTCAAATAAAAAACTCATGAGACAGCTCACGCTAGCAAGGATGTAGAACAAGGGGAACACTCGTCCAATGCTGCTGTGAGTGCAAATGTGTACAGCCTCTTTAGAAATCAATACGGTGGTTTCCCAGAAAATTGTAAATTATCTACCTCATGACCCAGCCATACCACCCCTGGCCATATACTCAAAGGCCACTCCATCCTACCATAAGGACACTTGCTCACCTATGTTCATAACAGCTTTATTCTTACTAAGCAGAAACTTAAAACAACCTAGATGTCCTTCAACCAAAGAGTTATTTTTTTTTTAAAGAAGTGGTGCATTTACACAATGGCGTATTACTCAGCTGTTAACAGAAAGAGGATATCATGAAATTTGCTGGAAAATGGATGGAACTAGAAAAAATGATTCTGAGTGAGATAACTCAGATAAAAAAGACATATGGTATGTACTCACTTAAGTACAAACTAGCTGTAAAGAATAGCCATGCTACAATCCACAAACCCAGAGAGGCTAATTAACTAGAGAGATTCATCAAGGAATGGGAAATTGAATAGATTTCATGGGTGGACTTGGAGTGGGTGGGGATGAGAAAAGGTAGGATCAGGTGAGGGTGATCTAGGGGGAGAACACTGGGAGAGATGACTGGAATTAGGAGGCACTTCGGGAGTGAGATAGAAATCTAGTGCAGTGGAAACTCCATGGAGTCTACAAGGGTGACACTAGCAAACATTCCTAGTAATGAGGAACAGGGAACCTGAACTGGCCGTCCTCTATAACCAGACAAGACCTCAAGTAGAGGGATTGGGACACCAACCCAGCCTCAAAACCTCTGACCTACAGCTTGTCATGCTTACAGGATGAGCAGGGACTGAAATCTAGCATAATTGTCATCAGAGTGATTTCATCCAGCAACTGATGAAAGCAAATGCAGACTCCCACAAATTTTAGGTGGGGCTGGGGGTGAGGTGCTGCAGAGAATGGAGAGGAAGGATTGGAGGAGCCAGAAGGGTCAAGGACACCACAAGAACATAGCCTACAGAATCAACTGACTGGGACTCAAGTGGGCTCGCAGAGATCAGGGAGCCTGGAGGGATCCGACCTAGGTCCTCTGCATTTATCTTATGGTTGTGTGGCTTGGTGCTCTTGTGTGACTCCTAGCAGTGGGAACAGGGGCTACCTCTGACTCTTGCCTGCCTTTGCTGCCGTTTTCCTCCTACTGGGTTGCTTAGTCCAGCCTTAATGTCAGAATGTGTGCTTGGTCTTATTGTAGCTTGTTATGCCTTATTTGGATGTACCTCCCTAGAAGGTCTGCTCTTTTCTGAGAGGAGGTGAAGGGAAGACAGATCTGGGGGAAAATGGGAGGGTGTGTATAGGGGAGAAGTGGGAGGGGAAGGAGAAGAAACTGTAGTTGGGAGTTACCATACGAGAGGAGAAGAAATTAGAAGATAAAAGGAACTATTTATAGTGGAATCAAAATGCTGAAATAAGATACTGGTTTTGTTTGTGGTGTGTGCGGGTCTGTCTTTGGTGTGTGTGTGTGGGGGGGTCTGTCTGTCTTGGTTTGTGTGTGTGTGTGTGTGTGTGTGTGTGTGTGTGTGTGTGTGTGAATGTGTGTATATGTAAGAGATAAAGAAAGAGAAAGAGAGAGAGGAGAGAGACAGGGAGAGAGAGAGAGAGAGAGAGAGAGAGAGAGAGAGAGAGAGAGAGAGATGGATTAGTGTTTGGTAAAGAATCCTGAATCTCTCTATGTAAGGTTATGTGTTTAGTAAGAATATACTTAATCTGTATACTAAAAACTATAAAAATACTGCTAAGAGAAATTAATGAAGATAAATTAAACAGAGAGAAACTAGCCTGGTTTGTAGCTTGGCAGGCCAATAACTCAACGGGGCATACACATAACATTACAGAGGGCCTGCTGGTCCTCCATCACTAGAATCTTCCAATCTTGTAAGGGTAACGAGATGCAGCCTCACAGGGTGAGATTGATAGTGACAGAGATGAACATATAAAGACAGCATAATTGTTATGGGGGCTAACAGGCAAAATTGTAACATCTTTATTTTCTTCTCTATAAAGTGAATATTTAAAACTAAACACAGACTAAACATACTTCAGAGAGAGAAGAAAGATAATTTCAAATTGTTTTCAATTATTTTATCTTAATAAGAATAAGCAATATGAAATGGAAAGAAAAGGGAAAACTAAGAAAATGGGTGGTTAGAAAATTATACAGAAGAGAGCAATTTCTCAAATGACATATCACTGAGAATATTGGCAAGCCATCATTCTCAACTGTCAAGAGATGTAACTAAATCGTGTTCGTGGGAAAGAGGAAGGTGGTACCAGGCAGCCCAATCTGTCAATCAAGAGGAAGGAGGTGCCAGGCATCACAATCTGTCAATCAATGCTTGCTTGTTATTTGTAGAGAGTTGTGGGGAGGAGTGGTATTGAGTAGAAAGACATATTTTGGATAAAAGTAAAACCTGAAGGTTTTAATTTAGTTTCCATTGCTGTGATAAATACTACAACTGAAAGCAAGTTAGGGAAGGGTTTATTTAACTTACAGGTTTATAGCCTGTCATCTAGAGAAGCTAAGGCAAGAACTTAAGTTGAGAATCTGGGAGTAGGGAGGAGAACTAAAGCAGAGGCCACATAGGACTGCTGCAAATTGGCTTGCTCTCAATGGCTTTGCTCAGCCACTCATTTTTATAGATCTCAGGCCCATCTGCCAAGGTGTGGTACTACTTGTGATGGGCTGGTCCCTTCAACATCTATTAGCAGTAAAGAAAATGACCCACACACCCACACACCCACACACCCACACACCCACACACCCACAGACAGACTCACACACCCACAGACTCAGATGCCAATCTGGTGGAGGCAATTCATCAGCTTACATTCCTCTTCCCCGGTGACTTAATTTGTATCAAATAAAATAAAATCAAAACAAAACAAACAAACAAAAAACCTCTTAACCTGCACAGCTCAACTTTGAGAACACCAAAGTGTTTTACTTAGAATATTTAACAAGCTAGAATTTTAGTTTTAAAGGAAAGCCTGTATTTGGTCATAAGATCCATTTTTACGTGCGTGATTTTCCTATCAGAGAATGTGTTGAATATATAGGCTTTATATTATGTAAGTGGTGATCCTTATTTCAGACAAGAAATATAATTACAATATATTATATTAAATATGAATATATGTCATAAAACTGTAAACTTCATGTAAGTAAATTTAAAGCAAATGGATTTCATAAATTACCATGACATACTAGAGAAAAGAAAAATTACTTAAGACATTAGAAGTCCTGGGGGCAAAGCTTCTTTCTTACAGAGAGTTTGGCAGGTTTTCTAGGTATTACTAAGAATTTATAATCACTCCTTCTTGTGAAATGATGAGTCTGTGTTTCTTCCACTTGAGTCTAAGTGAGCTGTTACTGTTTCAGCCAAAAAAAGATGCTAGGCACAAGACTTTGGGACTGCAGAAGTTAGGAAGCATTCACCCTGGTCTGGGTATCACCTGACCCCAGCATAACCAGAGCTCCCTAAACCACCACACAGGGAAAGCCACCCAGAGTTCCTCCAGCTGGGCCCAGCCCCCTTACCATCGCTTGCCAGTGTGCTAGCTAATAAGTGGACTGTTTTGGTCTCAGACCAGTCAGCTGTGCACACCACTAAGTGACCCCCACTGGTGCCACACAAAACAAGAACTTACAAGGCCAAGCACCATCAAAACTTAAGAGTCCCCAATTTTTGAGATGAAATAAGAGCCTATTTTCTTTTGACTCACAAACTTTGGAGATAGTGAACAGAGGGTGAGCGGTTTCAAAAAGAGCAATAACACGAATACAGTTAATATTCTTAATAATGATTAAAGACATAATCCAGGAAAATATTACAGCAATAAATTGACTTTCTTTTTTTAGATTTTTATTTGTTTCAGGATGTTTAGGGCCTTTTCTAAGAGATACCTCGAATCTGTAAGCAGAGTAGATTTAAAAGAAAATGAGGAAGTACAGAAGAAATTTTAATAAAAAGATATTTGAAACATTTTAATATCCTAAATTCTAGCTGTCAAGAAGCTACATAACCGGCTGTAAATTGCCCTCTTTGGTCCCCTTTTATATATAAAAAAAATAATAATAAATAAACAAGTTAATTTTATCATACTGAAAAAGCATTCATTATGCCAAGTTAAAGAAGCCTTGTTTTAGGTCAGACACCTAGACGTGGTTTATGATCAGCTAAGAAACAACTAAAGCCCAAGAACAAGAACAGAGTCCTCTCCCTCC
>JADRCD010189126.1:0-11882 GCA_019843815.1 Montemys delectorum
ACACACACACACACACACACACACACACACATACTTTTTTTTTATTAAAACCAACAATTTTTGCTCCTGTGTGTTTACCCAAGGGACTCCAAGTCAAGGGACCAAACAGGTCATTGCACACCAATGTTTATCACAGCACAATTCCCAATACCTAAGTTCTGGGACAAACCTAGGTGTCCAACAACACATGAATGTGGTACAGAAATTTTTTCAGCTACAAAGAGAAACAAAATTATATCATTTATAGATGTAACTGGAGATATCAAAATAGATGTATATCAAAATAGATGTAACTGGAGAATATCAAAATAAACAGTCAGCCTCCTGTACAATTCCTAGATTTCATATAGACACATAAAATCACATAATGTAAACACTACATCAAAGTAAAGGTGAAACTATCTAGGAAACAAATGGGCTAACAAGAGGAAAAGGTAGAAAAGAGGAGAGTACAGGATGTGAAGGAGGGTATGGGGAGGGTGCATATGTACGATGAACAATACGCACTTGCATAAAAAATCCTTATGTAACAGTACCATGTACAATGAATTATACAATGAAATCTTTTAAAAGTCTCAAAACAATTTAAAAATCTAGTAAATTTGTATGATGCAAGATAAGAATTAAACAACTTACCAATGGCAAAGACATGAGGTGGCATCGTCCCAAGAGATTTTCCTTGGTATGACTTTATTGTATCTGAAGAATATATCTTAGGTATATCAAAGTATGGATTCACTGCAATCAGGATGTTGGCCACATATGTCTAAGTAGGAAAGGCAGAAAAATGAAACTGGTAGTTATTACCTTTGCTTTAAAGCTAAACAAGGAAAAGAGGAGAAATATTCAACAGACAGAACCCTTCGATTCTTGTACAAATAAGACTTCAAAATCCACATTTCTAGCTTTATACTAAATATTTTCTGATCTTAAAGAACCTACCACTTCTAAAATTTCAAAGAAATACTTGTTTTCAAATAAATGCTCACATGCTATCATTCCACAGTCATTTCAAGGTCAACACCTTCAAAATCAAGATTATATCTCCTCATAGTTTAATCTCAAGATTAAATCCCCTCCCATGGCTTCACCACATCACCACTGAGATCCGAGTGTGTAAGTCTCCCATAGCGGCTTCTGCGGCTGAGTCCACTTGGGGACCCCAAGCTGGGCCCTCCAGCTCCATGCAGGTCACAGGTATCCTCAGACTACTGCTCCTGGAGCACTTAATGGAGCCTTAGCTCCGGCTGAGCCTTCCTTCCCTGTCAGTGAATGCTCAGGAGTGACCTAGCGCTGACACAACCACTTGGTCTTGGGAGTTCTGCAAAACACCACATGCCAAACACTGGTATTCACTGTTTCATCAACAGCTTGAATTTCTCTTAAAATTTGAAATTGGATTTGTTTTGTTTTGTTTTTTTAAGACTATAGAAATGTACTAGGAGAATCGATAAAACTCCTATGCAGGTAGAGTTGTCGTTTAGTAATACTGATAAAACTGGAGCATACAAGATCATACTATTCTCTTTTCTTTCCAACTGTTGAAGAGAAGTGTAAAATCCTGAGTGATCAAACTGCTAAAGGCACACAAAGTCCCGAAGCATGTCTCTTAGAGAAGAGTGACTAATGAGGATAGAGGGGCTGCAGACATGGCTCAGCAGTGTCTATACAAACATAGGACCCAGGTTTGGTTCCCCAGCACCCGCATGGTGGCTCATCACCATCCATAACTCTAAGGGATCTGACACCCTCTTCTGACCTTCACATGCACTAGTTACATACATGCTATACAAACACACGAAGGCAACCAACATAACAGATTAGAGACTTTGGCAACATGAAAAGGTTAAATAAGGTTCTCCTGCTGTTTTACTCAAATATAAGGGAGGATAGTATTTCTCAGAAATACAAATGCCATTTAAACTATTACTCTAAACTGTTTCTTTCACATAATCATGCATGTATATAGGATAGCAATCGACACCTTTATTTAGCTTTTATAGTAACAACAGATGCAATTATGGATTGCCCATATTTAATGACTTTGTAACTAAAAGGCCCAACTGGCTAAGAGAAAAGAACATACCACTCACGACTTCACACAATCCTGACAATCCTTGTCTTGAGATCTACTCAGGACAAGCAGCTTCCTGGTTCTATCCAAATTAATTTTCACTCACTTGCCACTAGTTAAACTCTAATAGTTTTAAGACTTCATTACTTCAGTGTCTCAAACAGCACTTGGTGAGCACTGGACTCTTTTCAACTGCAGGCTACAGATTGAATAAACGTTGCCTCTGAAAATATTTCTACCCAAGAATACTTATATTCACACCTAAATATATTCTTTACATAGCTGAATTTAAGGAATAAAATACAGGAAAGTGAAGTCTAGCCCCATGCTTGGGGACAAGTATGTTCTTTGCAAACGGACTACATTAGTTCTATTTCCCAGCTGTCACTACTTGGACAGATGGCAAAGACTAGATGTAATTTAGTCAGAATTAAGTAAGTACAATTAGGCAAATTGATAGTGATATAAAAGATTAAGACTGTCATTTGATCTTGTAAGTGTCAAAGAAGCCATGTGCATCCTTCGTTCAAAAATAATGAAGCCCCATCTTTAGAACAGGATACCAGAGTGTGGTAATCTATCTCAGGCTGACAAAGAAATCTACAAGCAGGTCATAGCAGAATAAAATCTCATTCATGTGTGCCCAATGAATAACTGTAATTAAAACATGAGAGCTAAATATCCAACTGAATGATCTGATACAAACTACTTACACCAAAAGCATTGTCTTCCTTGTATTTAATGATCTGGACATTTCGGGCCAGCCTCTAAGGGCTAATGAAATCCTACAATTATTTAGGCCCCATGACCAGAATTCTTGTATATCTGATACCTCTTCAACTACTGGCTTCCATTTTAATTTATGCATTTTTCCTCATTTAGTTTGGTTTTATTTTACTTCAATACATATAGGCTGCCTGAAATTCTCAGCATAGTGTGAAAGTGAAATTAAACGGATCTATATACATATACTAAAAAAAAAAAAAAATCAAACTCCAAATAGTTTTTTTAAACACTCAAATTGGACCTTCATGAGCCTGAAGTAGGTTAATTGGTTCTCTGACTTCATTATCTCATTCTACAGATTTTACTAAGTACCCACTGTGTACCAGGCTCATGGGGAGCACCACATGGCAAGCACACATTAGAACTCTCATGCCCATCACATACAGACCAAGCAGGAGAAAAGCACATGCCACGTGTGAGACAATTAGCCACAAAAACTGAAGACATTGGTCAAATACTTACATAGATTCTGTCTTTACTGTACCGAACTTTGACATTATGGAGGAGTGTGGCTTCATTTAAGTACATCAGTGAACCTATGACACAGGTTTGGGTTAGAAAGTTGAAAAACAAAAGGCAAAATAAAATGCTTTATGCTAATCATAATCACTTTGGCCTCAGTTTAAAAGCCACTTAATTATTAGGGTCACTTTAATCCCATGCTGTTAGAATACAGGTACACATAAACCCCATGGGCTAGTATAAAACAAATCCATTTGGAGTACGCTGCATTGGTAGAACACTTGCTTAAAAGAAATCCTAATTACATACGTCTGTGAGAACTTTAGATAGTACATTTCCAGTTAGGAGATTTATATCTAGTGAGTACCAGTGAGTGTACACTCTGCTGAGGGCAGGTTTAATTGCCAACTATCAATCAACTGTAAAGAACTGCTGTTGGTATTCATGATCCAACAAAGTGAGATGTCAATCCAGTCTGACACTCAGAAGCTTACTTACAGATAAAATAAAAAAGGAGATAGTTTTAGAATGGCAAGGGAATTTTAGATCATTTGGGTAGTTCTCACAATGACTGATAAAGGGAAAGTCAGGCCAGGAAACATCATGGACATCTTAACCCAGCAAATTTATGAGTTAAGTTCAGAATCAGGCTAGACTCGTTTTCCTGTTCTGTATGGTCCATCTCAGGGCCTTCTCTATCTAGTCCCTGCATATTCCCATCTCCTATGGTTCACTGCTATTACACGCTAGAGCAGACAGTACCACTCCTATTACCTACTTTGTGTGCTGTTGGGACCACAATTTTATCAGTTATCCAACTAGAAAACAGTAGTCAACATCAGAGCCATCTCCTCTTGTCTCCCACAAAAATGATATAGCCTATTGCCGGGTTCATGGTAAATTTACTAATGTTAACCCAACCTGAATCCTTGGCATGTCTCTCCCTCCTTGTCTACAGCTCCATTGCTATGCAGGACTGGAGTGAGGTCACAGGATCTCTTTTGTGGTTATGGTGACCTCTTGTTTGTCGATTGCTTTCATCTCTATTCACTCCAATCCAGACTGCAGAATGGAGTGACCAAATCAGAGTACTACCTAAATCCCTCTCCATTTCAAAGAACACCCCTAGGGTTCAATCACCTACAAACATTCGCCTTAAAGTCTACTCATGGCTCTTAGTAAACTTACATTCAGATGGACACTTTCACAATTCCCTATGACTTGTATGAATATCTAACTTATACAGAAAGTGAGCTATTTATATCATACTCACAACACACTCCTGTGTTGTCTCTACTTACAGCATCCTTTTATGGAGAGATACATATCTCCTAGACACAAACTGATCTCAAAACAATACTTCTCCAACCTCCCCTCTCCCAAAGCTAGTCTCTTCTCTGTCATTTCCATCTGGATACTTTCCACGTCTGTCAGGATTAGGATATCAAGTTAACACTTCTGGTTTTAGCTACTAAACCAAACATTTGAGGGCAAGATGCTGCATAGTTCAGTTGTTTTACATAGCCCCTCGCTGAGCATCTATGAATGTCATCAGTTCCTGCATCTCTAGTATGCATGTCAATGGTGCCTACAAGAGCCTCTTGCTAGACTATCTAGGCAAAGAAATGCCCTGTTTCTGCACGTAGACAATGCAGTCAGTTCTCTTTCCAAGAGCCCTGTTGCTTTCAGATGAAACTGCAAGCAGAATAAGAGTGAGAAGTAAGTTAAGTTGGGACTCTTGACAGTTGAGCTGAATCTTTTCTCTGAACCAAGGGAGGATTTGGAAGGACTGGGCAGCAGAAGTGCATCTGGTTTGTGGATCTAGTCCCCCACACTCTATAGCCTTAGTCTTCCACCCTTATCCCCTGGAAGCCTCATCTACACGTTGTGCCTTTTTATCCACAGCACGCTGCTGAGTCTCTCCCCACATCTCACTTCCCTCAGAAACACCTGCTTACACACAGGCAGCTGCTTCCTCTAAGAGAAAACTGCTGATAGCGCAGCACGCATGCATAGAGCCGGCCGTGTAACCCTACACTGACATGCGGGTGGCTGCTAATTCTACTCCTTCACCTCAGCCCTTACTCCCCACCTGCCTTCTCCAGGACATCTGTTCACCCAACCAAATAAACCTCTAGTGGCAAAAACTCATCAATGGCAGGAGGTCCTCCAGTCACCCTGCTCAGACCATTCTACTATCATGGAGGGAAAAAGAAATCTGCTGTTTGTCAGAGTGGGAAATGTTAAGTCTCAACCACTTCCCTGGTGGTTTGATCTAGGAACACTCACAAGGGTCACAGAAACAACTTCCTGTGCCATCTCATTTCATTCCACCCCCTTCTGGTTATTACTAAAAGTAAGTAATGACCAGCCCTAGGGTTACTTGGTCTGGCTATTCATATGGACTGCTTACCTTTTCTGTCTAAGTATTTATAGATTTAACCATAGTCAAGTTAACAGCATTTTTGAGACAGGGTCTCATCATTCAGCTCTGGATAGCCTGAAACTCACTATGGAGACCAGGATAACCTTGAACTCAGAGAGAGATGCTTGCCTCTGCTTCCTGAGTGCTGGGGTTAAACATGAGCACCATCGCACCTGGCAGAACATTACGATATATTTTTGGTTTGTGTACACATGCATGCATGATAGGGGATGCATTTCATGGCACTATGTGGGACAGAGGACACCTCTGTGGAGTTGTTTCTCACCATCCCCCTTTATATGGACCAGGGAAATGGAGTTCAGGATGCCTGGCTTACACTGCAAGCACCTTTACCAGCCAAGCCATGTCACTGGCCCTAAAGCTTTAAGTTCATTTTTTGTCGATTTTATTCTCCTTTTTGGAAGTGCTATGGATTGAACCAGGACTCACGAATGCTGGTCAACAGACTTTAAATAAGACTTCATAGAGGGGCAGGCCCAGTTTCTTTCCTTGGACGCACGTTGCTGATATAAACATATACTATACCAAAAGTACCCCGTGAAGAACACCTGTGATTCCATTAAACTTACACATTGACTAGAGAGTTTCTGAGTATTTCACATCCTGCTTATTGACTGCTCTACTTATTGACAGTTCTAGTTCAGTGTCAGAGAGGGAGAAGGAACCCACAAACAATTTCAACACCATGGGAGCCAATCAACAGAAGGTACACGTTACTATAGAAGTCAGGCTGTCACTGACTGGGGGTGAAGGGGCAACTTCTAGGATTGATTCGAATTCTACACTCTGTACGTATTCTCAACATCTAGAAGTAATAGCATCTTAAATTCAACATGAAATTGTGCTATTATTTCCCATTTAATTACTGAATTTACCCCTGAATTGATTTTCTATTGAATTTTTGTTGAATGCCCAAGAATCTAGTTAAAATGCAAAACATTTTCATCTCTACATATAAAACTCTTACATGTATTATATGACACCGAAAGCTAAAAGTAAGTCATAAATTTTGCTTTAAAAGATAGCAAAAAACTTCTGGGTATAGGCTTGTTCGTTGGGTGGGTAGGTGGGTGGTTTTGAGGCTGGGCCTTGCTACACAGTTTATGAGCAGGAGGTCCTCAAGTTCTGCCTCAGTCTCCAATGTGCTGACAATGCAGGTATGCACCACCATGACCTACCCTCTTCCTCTCCTTTCCCTGAACTTTTACCATATGGTTCGTAACACAGCACAGATACAGATACCAGGCATTTAGTCCCTACGTTATCCCAGGGATACAGAATCAAGGGATGATAGGAGACATAAGGAAGGCTGCATTTGGAAAGGCTGATGGGATAACGGCAAGCCTCAGACCAAAGACAGACTTCAGCTAAAAACTACATTCGAAATTCAACATCCAAAACCGCTTAAGTGATGGGGCTTCAGAGAGGGGACTTGGAGTCGGGGCAGGCTACTGCATGTTGAGGACGGTTAGCCTCCGCATGGTGCCATTGCCACCACTGCAACCATTGGTGAGAGCACCTGACAAGGGCAACGAACTCCACGGAGCCAGGGATGGTTGACAGTGGAGAAGCACGTCACGGCAAAAGAAGCAGGAGTGTTCGAAACATTAATTCAAAAAGACAAACGGAAATTCAGACCTACTGTGCTTGGCTACATATAAATGTATCTCTAAGCGAAGCATATATATATGGAGAGGATAAGCTGTTACATCATATACCCTAGCAAATTTCTGTTATATTTCTATATGTTGGGAGAATGACAAGACATGGTACGTGTGGTAATCAGTTCTGGTTTCCCACTGGGTGGGTCCTGGATTTCAAATTCAGGTCCTCAGGCCTATGGCAAGTGCCAGTACCCACTAAGTCATCTCATTGGCCCCCTAGAAATCATTAACAGAGAGACACTTTCTATGGTTTTCAACATGATCCGTGTTCATCGTGTTTCCTGTCTATTTTTCCTTGATTATTGCTCAAAACCACATTGTTTCATCAAACTCTCTATTAATTTGGGAAAGGAGAAAATACTTCTCAATCCTTGCACCAAACAATAACAGCCACTGTTTACTGAGTCGGGTATTTTGCCAAACATCTTGAATGCATCACCTCTAAGCAACATGCATAATTACTCCCGGTTCGTAAACGAGCTTCCTTCCCAGTAGAGATGCAGTGTGGCCTGCAGGAACATTAGCTTCCAAACTGAAGCCAGAATCAGAACCCATGACTGTCTTCACCCCAGCTCACAGAGCCCCCCCCCCCCAGACCACCACTATTTCACAACACCTGCATTTTATATGGGCAGGTGTCTTTCAGGCTTAATTGTAAACTCCAGTGAACAGCAGTAAGAACAAACCTACACCCTTCTCTTATTTTTTTTTCTCCCTATGGAGTATTTAAGGTCAGATACTTCTTAGGAAATCCATAGTAGCTAGAAATGACCTTCAAATACCATGCCTACCCCACTACAGTTTGGATCTAGAATGTTCTCCAAAGGCACTACTGTTAAGGCCTGGTACCTCACTTGGAACTGTGGGAAGATGAGGAGACCTTTAAGAGGTGGCCCCTAGAGGAAGGCTTTAGGCAAGCTACTGGGATGTGCCTTAAAGGTATGGTGCTGGCACGGGCTTGTTTTAGCTTTCTCTTTGCATCCTGACTTCAGTGAAGTCAGCATCTTCTTCTACCACATGTCTCTGCCTGGATACACTCCATCTCACCAAAGGCGCAAATGCAGTGTGGGCAAAAGACCATGGACTGAAATCTCCCAATCTACAACCCAAAACAAACCTCCCCCCTTTTTAAACTAATTTAAAATAGATTACTGGATTTAAATTAATTAAATCCATTATTACAGTGATGGAAAGCCCAAAACAACTGAAATGTGATTACTTCTGAATATTGAAAATGTAAAAATAAATATAACTTGTTTAATGAATAGAGTATTTTTCATCAAGTATTTTAAGTCAAGTTAATACTGTTTTAATATAAGACTCTGAAATAAACTTTTCAATTATAAATTATTCTGCAGTGTTGTTTTGTTTTGTCTACTGTTGGTTTGCCTTATCTAAAGAGTAGTATCAAATGACCCTTTCTGTCAACTCCCAAATTAGTATGAGCCACCTCCCACTGTGAGGTTTGAAATGACTTTCAACACTACTAAGAAGAGACTTTTAGTTGAAGCTTCCAGTCTGCCATCACCCTCCTCACACAGATGTAAAACAACAGGAGGAGATGCTCAAGAGACTTCCAGGGAAGCACACAATTCGGTTACAAACTCAGGCCTTTCAAGTTCCTGGGAGCCCTTACCAAGCCTGCGTGTTCTGAACTAGTCTTCTGGACTAGTAACAGAATCACTAACTTGCTTTCTGGAAGAGCAGATAGTTTTGTGGAATGGAGAGATAACTTTGAACTTAATACTTACAGTTATCTTCCACATCTTTTTTGCTGTCCTCTTCTGCAGGGAATACTTGGTTTATGAGAGCCAAAAATGTCTAACAAACAAACAAGCAAACAAAGGTTTGAGCATCTGATGCTTTTAGATAGTGAAAACAAAACAAAACAAGGAGTTCAACTGGTTGCATACACTGTAATGACCACAACAATACATTCTCCACTAGAGTATACAAATTCTACTACTTAATAAAGCACTCATTCAGAAGACAATAACTCTTAGCAAAAACTGTGTCCTGTGTCCGCTACTACTGTAGACAATTAACAAATATAGCAACCCAAGTTCTCACAGCCTCAGCAGGCCAAAATAACAAACACACTTATCCTAACAAAATAACAAACACACTAATCCTAAATTTCTACTTAGGGGCCTGCTAGTAACCAAAAATTAAAAGCATTTTATATTTGCATATAAACAATTTTATTGGTTTTAAAAACAAAAATATTCACAATCAGTTGCATATAACAAAGTATTAATGTTTTATTTGAGAAATATATTTGATGTTAATTCCTACACGAAATGTCAAAAATATAAAAATACCTGGTCCATGTAATTAAAAGAACCCACAAATAGCAGGGTATGGTGGTACATGCCTGTACTCCTAGCACTTGGGGAGCTGCAAGCAGGAAGGTCAGGAATTCAAGGTCATACTTGACTTGACTACAGAATGAGTTGAGGCCTGGCAAAGCTACATAAGACCCTGTTTCAAAATAATAATACTAATAACCCATAAAGAAAGTTGCATCCATTTATCACTTAAAATGCTATGGGAGACACGGCAGAATTCAGACAGCATCTTGTAACAGAGAGCAAATGATCTCAAATTACATCGAAAGAGAATTAAATTTTAATCCATGCTATCTTAACAGTTATTTATAAATTTATACCTCTAAATAATTACAATTAGCTCTTCTGGTTGACATTTCCAACTGTATCAAATGAAACTCTTAAAGAAAAAAGGCTTGGTTCCTTTACAATAACATGTGCAGGGTTTCGCTCCTTGGTAGAGGTTTTATGCTCAGTATGTGCAAGAGCCAGGTCTGACCACACTTGACTTAGAAGACTGTTGAACTCGACCTCTCTAAAAGCTAATTCTTTACAACCTAATGCATATGTTCTCAGTTTTATACATGTTTGGTTTGGAGGAGAGACCCCTCTTTCAAAAGTGAACTTGGGTCAACATGAACCGGAGGGTGAACATTATGTAGAAGAAGATATCAATTTGTAGCAATGATTCCATAGAAAAATCCATTCTGAAATAGTTGTTAACGCCATAGAACTATGTAAACATTGTCACAGCCATAGCAACAGGAGAAGGGCTTGGCCCTGGCCTGGCAGGAGCTGTAGCCAATGAGAAAAACTCCAGATGAGGAAAGAATGCTCCAGAGGAGGGGCAACCAAGTCTCTTAAATATCCAAAAATAATTTAATTAAACTACACTCCTACGATTCTACATCTGTGCTTGATTAACAGTAATATGACATAGATCAGAACACATTGAAATATGTAAAATACTTTACAAAAGCACATCCCCTCAAATTGAGTTTATTTTATTCTTGAGCTGAATCATTCTGTCACCTACAGATGTGACAGACCACAAAAGAACAGGAGTACTCAGGAGGTATAGCCCTTGATTCACTCCTGCCTTTTAGCTTACTCTGCTTATAAATCATGTTAAGCTTTCAAAATGTATTGTGTATGAACTCTTAAAAACTCACTAGTTAGATAGCAGTGCACTGTAAACCCACACAGGCACCGCTAACGAGGGGAGGCAAGAACGCTTTGTCTTTTCCTTTCCTGGAGGCATCTTTAATTGGCCTCCGCTAACATAGCCCAGTATATATTATGCGTTCAGGTTCCTGGGTTGTTTACAGTAACAGAACAGTGTTCTCTCTGAAAAGAATCTCATGAGAGATCTATCTTGTTTTTCTAAGGTTCCCAGAAGGATGGCAGTCATATGGCATTAGTTAACAACATATCGGTAGAAAGCAAATTATTCATGGAGATTTGCAGAGTCTAAAGTAAACAGAAATCACATCCGTACATTAAGTCAGAAGAAATGTCTAATAGGATTATTTGTTAAGCTTAAAACTGTGAGGTTGCAGTACCAAAATGACCCAACCTTGTGAAGACTGGAAGAAAGATGCATGTCCACATTGGAGGCCCTAATTGTAACCAAGTCACAACTCCTGGTCTCTTTCCCCCAACTTCCACTTAGGAATCCTGACTAGTCTATGTCTAAGTTTTTTT
The DNA here is from genome assembly GCA_019843815.1 of Montemys delectorum. Lineage (NCBI taxonomy): Eukaryota > Metazoa > Chordata > Mammalia > Rodentia > Muridae > Montemys > Montemys delectorum. The sequence continues at coordinate 11,464 of JADRCD010189126.1, forward strand.
TTTAAAGGACGTAAATAATACATAAAATATATATAAAATTAAAGCATTTTTATATTATTATCATAAAAAAAATGTGTGAGAGGTTTAAGACTCAAATATCTGGGGCTGGAGAGATGGCTCAGCTGTTAAGAGCACTGATTGCTCTTCCAGAGGACCCAGTTCAAATCCCAGTTCCCAGTGGCAGCTCACAGCCATCTATTAACTCCAAGATCTGACACCTTCACACAGACATCCATGCAGTCAAACACTAACTTAACATATAGAATAAAATTTAAAAAAACACACACACAAAGCACAAAAACAACAAAAAGATATTTACCCAATCCCATAGTACATAAATTTAATTAAATAAGTAAGTTTAAGTAAACAGAGAAAGAGAGAGAGAGAGAGAGAGAGAGAGAGAGAGAGAGAGAGAGAGA